>JALPQD010000071.1:107500-214869 GCA_023101885.1 Typhlomys cinereus | reverse complement strand
TCTGGGAATCAAACTCAGGTCCCCAGATTTGGACACAGGCACCTCTGCCCACTGAACCGCCTTGCCAGGCCCATGATTGCTACTTTGAAAAAAGCGATACCTGCAGAAACTATACTGTCCCTTTTAGGGTGAGATAGCGTTTAATGCAGAGAGCCACGTAGGCTTCTGGGAAATGCCACTTGGAAGCAGGAAGCGAAGATCTAGGCTTTGAGGTGGCAGCCTGCAGCTGGCCCTGGGGCGTGGGGGCTTCTCATTTCCTATAAAATGAGGGTGATCCTGCCCCATCCTATGGGAATCTTTCAAGACAAAATTGCTTGTAAGTCATGACAAGGTGTTTGCAGGATTGGAGGCTGGAAGGCCAGGGCTGGGTGGTGGAGGGTGTGCCTGGTATACACAAGTCTTTAGGTTTGCGTCTCCGACCCAGAAAGAAGGGTAAAGTCAAGTAACCTGCTATAAAATGCAAGGTGTTATCAGTAAGTGATGGCGTTTGAAACTTGGGAAGGCAAAGTCCAATGAGCACATTACAAACAGCCGCGTTAATGGCTGTGCTGATCGGCGATCCTTCATTAAGAGCCATTCAGCTCTTTACTTCACAGCTGTTGATAAACAGTGGTCTTCTCTCAGACCCTTTCCTCCTCCTAGCCCACCTGTCCTATAAGAGTCTCCTTTAGGTGCTTGGCAGATATAGCAGCCTCTACTTCTGGCCTTGGAAGGCAGAGCCTGGGAAACCCCAGAGCAAAGCAATAAGGAAAGAAAGCCATCCAGGATGATTCTTGATGTCACCCTTGGGCCTGCATAGGCACACACTCTCAAATGCCCTCTTGTATATCACATTCCATATGGATGAAGAAGGAAAGAAGGAAAGAAGGAAGGAAAGAAAGAAAGAAAGGAAGAAAGAGAGGAAGGAAGAAAGGAAAGAGAGAGAGAGAAGAGAAGGAGACAGGAATTCCGCAGAACGTAAAGCGTGAACGAACTCCTCCCACCCGCCCTCCCCGCCCCTACTATCCGCGAACGGCCTCTCGCCAGCCTCTGAAATCCCTCACCGGCATACTCCCAGTCCATCCAGAAACGGACAATGAAATGAAAGAAGCAATTCAAGAACAAATTGGCTTGTAAAAGATCGCGCTAGTGCAACCCCCCAGGGCATCTCGACCGTTGCCACTCAACCGTAAATCCTGAGTTCGGCATAATGAATTGCTCAGTGGTAAGCTTGCTCACAAACCTGGAGAACAGGGCTTAATCCCCAGAAGTCCACAGAGTGGAAAGGAGAGAACTGACTTCTGAAAGTGGTCCTCTGTTATGAGACACACTCTCACACACTCTCTCTCTGTGGCAAATAAAATAAAATTGAAAAAAAATTAAAAAGTCACTATAAAAATACTACCATGGAAAACACTTCAATATCATCGGCATTATTTCACATAATAAGATATGTAAGATTTTTCTTACAAAGAGATTTCTTTCTTTCTGGGTGGGTGGGTGGGTGGGTGATGCATTTGTGCATGTTTTCATGTGTGTTATGGCACATGTGAGTGTGCGAGTGCATGTGCACATATGTGTGCCCAAGTACAGAGGCCCAAAATCAATGTCAGGTGTCTTCTTCCATCACTCAGCAGTTTGTTTACTGTGGCAGAGCGTCTCCATAATGAAGAGCTCACTGATTGGCTAGACTAGCTAGCCAGCCCACACTGGGGATTCCTGTCTCTGTCTCCAAGTTCTGGGGTTACAGCAGACCATGACGACTGCTTTTGTGTAGATTCTGGGGATCTGAACTCAGACCTTCCACTTGCACGATGAACCCCTTATTCATTGGTCATCTCTCTAGGCCTTGCGCATCTGTCAGGACAAGCACAAATGACCAGGAAACAACGTGCCCTGACCTTGGGACACAAAAAGGAAGGATGGTCCTGACCTGCTGTCA
This sequence comes from Typhlomys cinereus, assembly GCA_023101885.1. NCBI lineage: Eukaryota > Metazoa > Chordata > Mammalia > Rodentia > Platacanthomyidae > Typhlomys > Typhlomys cinereus. The sequence goes on along the minus strand of JALPQD010000071.1, from coordinate 212,948 downwards.
TTCTGCTAAGCCACCCCAACGGGTGGATGATATAATGCTTTAAAACCAGAACTGAACTCATAGACTCTTACACAATGGTGTGGGCAGTTGGGGGAATAGCGTCATGCGATGGGCCTAAAACTGTTCTTTAGCTACATCTACCATTTGAAATCATGCAAAAGTCCACTACATTCTCATCTGGACTAATCTGTACAGCCCAAAACCTAAAGAAAGATCTAAAATAAAAAAGGATCTAGAAAACAAAGAGAAGGGCTGGAGAGATGGCTCAAGGGTTAAGACTCTGTCTCACAAGCAGAGAGTCCTGAGTTTTGATCATGTAAAAATGCCAGGTGGAAACAGCAGCAGCCTGCACTTCCGGCTCTGGTAGGCAGAGCCTGGGAAATCCCAGAGCAAAGCAAAAATGAGGTAGAAGCAATCTTGGATGATTCCTGAAGTCACCCTTGGTCCTCCACAGAGACACACAATGCCCTCTGATACACACAAACAACACACACACACACACACTAAAATAAAGAGGAGTAGCAAGTGAATCAATATTATAGGCTTCTGGGTTGTATCACCAATGATAAACAAAATGTCCTTCCTCTGCCTGCAAGTAAAGGACTTCCCTGAGACTCATCGTCCTCATGGACTCATTCCAGCTCACTTTGAAAAATCCCACAAGCTGCAGAAACTGCAGTTTCTTATAATAAAAACTAGAGAAAAATGTGAGCTGGTCCTGGTGATGCTGGTCCACAACCCCTGATTTCTAGGAGGTTGAGGCAGGAGACTTGTAAGCTTAAAGTCAACACAGGTAACTGAGCAAGACCTTGCGTTAAAAAACAAGAGGGGGTAGATGACAGGGGCCAGGGGAGCTGGCTCAGAAGTTAGATGCCACCATGTAAGTATGAGGACTGGAATTTGGATCCTCAGATCCCAGGTAAAATGTGAGAGGTCATGGTAACTCACCTGCAATTCCAGTCCTCAGAAGGTAGAGCCTGGGAATCCCCAGACCAAGCTGGCTAGCCAGACTAGCTGCACTGATGAACTCTGGGTGTGACAAGAGACCCAGACTCAAAAGGAAATGGTTGAAAAACAATCGAGGAAGATTCCAGCATCACCCTTCTGGGGCTGGAATTACATACAGGTGGACCACCAAGCCTGGAATTCTTTATGTAGGGTCTGAGGATCAGAACTCTGTTCTTTTGCTTGTCCAGTGTGATAGTTAATCCTGGGTGTCAAGCTGACACACCTGGTATTAACTAAGATCAGCTGAGACCACACTTGGCATTAACTAGGATAAGCTAAGACCACACCTGGCATTAACTAAGATCGGCTGAGACTACCTGAAGAGATTATCTGGATCAATACAAAGACCAGCTCCAGACCCGACTGGAACCTCCCAGTAGTGGACCAGATAAAAGGAACCACAGAACAGAAGCCTGAGAAGAGAGATGCTTCAGTTTTGCAGCTCTCAGCCTCTCAGATTGGTGTGATATAGGCTGTCTTTCAGCTTCGGCCAGCCAGCCATGCCATCTCTGCCGTGAGAGGCTGTGTCTCCTCTCTGGAGCCCTAAGGTGAATAAATTTTCTTTTCTCCTTTAAGTTATTTGACTTTGAGTGTTCTCTCACAGCAATACTTAAAGAGTAACCATTATGCCCAATAAGGGCTTTAACCCCTGGACCATCTCTTATTCACATTTTAAACGTACAGATTGTAAAAGTCTATTACAAGATGGATCTCAAGCCAAGATTTCTTGTTGCAATAAGACAGAATTAGTAAATTGATGCTGTCAGGAATGGAAAAGGGGTCATCACTACAGACCCAGCGGCTGTTAAGCCAACAGGAAGAAAACAGAAAGGAAACAACTTAGGAGAAACACCTCAACTTCTCTAGGGCTACCTGCATGAAATAGATCAACAGGAAGCAACCTGAGTTGGTAAAGGTTCCAGTAAAAGAAACTTCCAGGCCCATTACTGGAGATGTTTACCAAGTATTTAAAGAAGAATTAGCACTAATTTTGGGCAATCTCTTTTTCCACCATAAAACCAAAACCAGACAAAGATATGGGATAAGAAACTACAGATGGATACTATCTCGCACAGATTTAGACATAATGCATGCTGGGTGGGGACATAGTTCTGAGGGAGAACACTTGGTGGCTGGCCAGAGTCCTTAGGTCTGACGGCAGCAAAGACAAATGATGTGCATGCTGATTATTAAGAGATACACATGAAAAGAATAAGAGAAACAAAAGGTCACTGTATTTTTTTGCAGATCAAAATCCTCCACATAAAAAGCTGCTAATTCTCCCTAAATCGATCTATTGGTAGGACCATCCTGCTTATCAAAATCCTAGCCAAGGCCTGGGGAGATGGCTCAAGGATTAAAGCCTTTGCCTCTCAAGCAAAAGACCTGAGTTCAGATCCCCAGATCCCAAGCAAAAATGTTGGTAGGGAATAGAGGTAGCCTGCAATTCTAGTCCTGGAAGGCAGAGCCTAGGAAACCCCAGAGCAAAGCAATAAAGAGACAGAGAAATCCAGGATGATTCCCAATGTCACCCTTGGGCCTCCAAAGGCACACATCAAGTGCCTTCTTGTACACACACACCACACATGTATATGCACATATGAAAAAAAAAAAACCCTCAGAACTCCAGAGTGAAAAATAGATGGAGCCCCTCCAGGGCAGGTTTGGGGGGCAGGTAGGGTAAAGGGTTATTAATACCTCATGTTGACTTCATGTCAGCTTTTGTTTAACACATTTTCTTTTACACGCATGGGTTTTAATGATTTTTATCAAGGAAGTCTACCCTGCTAATAAACCCTTCTGTGATATGTCATCTATTTAGTTTGCATTTTTTGCTCTTGTATTTTGACCCAATGCTTCTTTATTTGAAATTTGTCTATTTTTTTTTTTTAAACAACTGTAAGATTTGAATACTGGGAAGGACCTGTGTGGCTTCCTGATTTGCTAATGGGGACAGTTTTGGGCCTCCTAGTGAGCAAGCGACCAGGAAGATGAAGTTGGCTGACTCTTGTAAGTTAAGGTCTAATTTGCTAGCAGATTCTTCTAGGCAAATATGATCAGCAACACTTTCATTAACACAACACGACTTTGAACTTGATCTTTTTCTAAAGGTTGATGATATTGACATTTCCTCTGACATGTTGAAAAGATCTTGTTGCACAAGGTAACGAAGGCCTGTGATCAGCTCAAGATTTGAAATAATAAGGGCTTAAGAAGCAATTGTCTCTGGTCCTACGCAGAAATCAACGATGCTGCCAGACTCACTCTACTCTGCGTAAGGAGAGAGGTTTACAAGTAGGTTAAACTTCTGATGGAGAATACCTAATGGCTGGGGACTTGAGAGATGGCTCAGTGGATGAAGCGCTGGCTATGCAAGCTTGAGGATCTGAGTTCAGATCCCAGCATGGGATAGGGTAGAAGTGGAAACAAGCAGATTCCTGGAGTCTGCCAGTTGGCCAGCCTAGCTGATTGGTGAACTCCAGGTTCAGTGAGACCCCCTGTCTCAGAATAAGATTAATGAGTAGCAGAGAGTGCACAGGTAAGGCACCTGCTCACACATCTGGCAACCTGCATTCCATCCCCAGAAGCCCACATGGTGGAAAAAAAGAACAGACTTCTGAAAGTTGTCCTCTGACCTCCACCCTTGTGCTGTGACTTCCCCACCACCCCCTCTTGCAAATAAAGTAAATTAAAAAAGAAATGAACAGTTCTTCTGAAGGTGTATATCAAGTTCAAATAGTATTTCTTAGGTTTAAGGAAACTATAAAGCACTTTCTTACACATCCAGTAGTAATTTCTAGTACTACAGAATATTTTTAGAAAGGCAGAATTCTTTCATAGTACTCAAAGCACTCCGTATGTGACACTTTTCATTACTATTTCCTGTCAATCAGGGTGTTCAGGAAAACTTATTGAGTGCTTGGTTCATGTACTGGACGGACTTGGAACTGGCCAGGTGTGTTTGCACATGGGCATCCTAAGTCTGGGCATGACAACCAAGAAACCATTCATATAATTAGCTTCAAGCAAGTACTTGAAGACAGTAATTTTGAGATGGGTATTTGAGATTTCCCTTAAAAATAAAAAAGAAAACCAAAGTCAGACTTGAACCCTGTGTATTGCTCAGAAAGATTTCTTCATTGTCTCCTAAAGTCCCAAGTACACGTGGGTACTGCCCTGTATCCTGCCTAGATTCCTTTCCTGACTTATGAAAAGTATTCAAGCTCTTGATCTGCTCAAAGCAAGGTGAAGGCGGGGGTCTCAGTAAATCTGTTCCTCCAAACTCCTAGGAAATTACTGCAGAGTTGTATGCAGAAGAGGGCAGGTATAAATGGAAGGACCCAATTCTAACCCACAATGCATCTCACCGGTCCCACAAGGTGAGGGGAGGGATTCCAAGGACAAGCCAATTCCACTTTCTGATCTTTCAATTTGGAGCACTTGCTTAGACATACACCTTGTTGCTTGCAGTACCATGAGTGTGTGTGTGTGTGTGTGTGTGTGTGTGTGTGTGTGTGTGTGTGTGTGTATTTTTATGTGGACAAGAAGGCATCTGAGTGTGTGTGTCTGTGGAGACCCAAGGGTGATATCAGGAATCATCCTGGATTGCTCTACCTTCTTACTGCTTTGCTTTGGGGTTTCCTAGGCCCCACCTTCCAGGACCAGAATTAGAAGCCACTGCCAGCACTTTTTACATGGCATCTGGGGATCTGAACTCAGGTCCTATTGCTTTTGAGGCAAAGGTTTTAACCACTGAGTCATTTCCCCAGCTTTCCTGTGGTCTTTTATTAAGCCACTTTACATATATTCCTCTTATTGATGCCTAACTTCCCTTCATCTTGGAAAGGGTCATTACACTTTAAGATTTTCCAAGTATTAAGCCCTTAAGGCTTCCTGGACCAGTTTCCTAAGATTAGTCTACTCAGCCTCCAGGGCACCTGATAAAAACGTTACCAGCTAGCCTCACGGGGCCATATCTACTTTTTGGGAATAGCATCTACTAAACACGAAGACAAAAACTTGATATTTTAGGGCTACATTGGAATAGATCCCTAAAAAAAAAAGTCAAATCAATCAAAGAATCTGTAAGAGCAAAAAGTTATTCACTAGATAATACAGTCATTCATTAGTGATTGGTTACTTCGGACAGGTCTAACATTTCTCCTTTGGGAGTGATTATGTCTAAGAGTTTATAACTAAGAACTGGAATAGCAATCAAAATGGAAGGGACATGAATAGAAAAGGAAGGAAGGCTGTTGACAGTCTAGGGAAGAAGAGTTGGACAGGGAGGTGGTGGCGATGGGAATTGTGTATGGGATGCTAGTCTGTAGCTGATGAAGGTCAAATAAAAAGCAATGTGTTCTGGGAGGTAAGTCAGGGTCCTTTCAAATCCCCTGCTGCTTGACAGAACTATGGGACCTTAGCTCATGCTTCTGTTGGGGGGAAGACAAAATGGGGATACACAGTCAGGCAAGGGGCACCTTTGTCAGACATATAGTGCAACAAGGTGGGTTCCTTGCTGTTATGGTTAGGTGCCAGGTGTCAACTTGACGGTTGAGGGTTCAAGCTCTGGGCACATTGATAGAGAATTAGTTGAGTTAAGCCCAGAGCCAACCTGAAGGAGATTGTCTAGTTGATGGTGAAGGTGCAGCCCATAGTGGGTGGGACTAGGCCTTGGACAGTGAATAAAATACAGAGAACTGGTTGAGGAAGTTGGCATCCTTTGTGTACACTTGGCCAGACATGTTGGTCTGGCAAGTAAGGATTGTTCCTCTCTCAGCCATCACGTAGAGATGGAGTGGCCAGTTCCCTTGGCCCTTTGGTGATGGTGTGTGCTCTCCTGTCAAGATGGACTAAGAATTGCACCTGGACAATCCTAAGAAAATTAACCCCTTTTTCCCTTAAGCAGTTTTGTAGTGATTTTATCAGCAACCTTACAGGTGAACTGTTACACTTGCTATACTGAAGAAAGAAAGAGAAAGAGAGAAAAAAAGTGAGAGAAAGAGAGAAACCATCCTTCTGGAAATGACATTATTATGGTCTTACTGCTGTGGAATCTTCTTATGACTGGAAAGAAATCCAGAATCACACTGGAGACGGCTGTGTTGACTCTTTCCAATGCTTGTTACAGTAGCAACTGAGGAAGCGGAAGACTCTCCTACATGCATAAGCAACCATGCAGCTTCAAAGTGGGAAGGAAGAGGGGCATTCTGGGACAAAAAGATGAGCATTTGTTGAGGTACTGAAAAGTCAAAAGGGCCTGTGACATCCCTATCCTGATTATGCTTTAAAATGTGGAACCTTATAAAAAGAAATCTGGGGGCCGGGGAGATGGCTCAGACTGAAAGTCTGTGCCACTCAAGCAAATTGACCTGAGTTCCAGATCCCAAGTAAAAATGCTGGGAGGAAATGGCAGTGGCCTGCCAATTCTAGCTCTGGAAAGGGGAGCCTGGGAAACTCCAGAGCAAAGCAAAAATAAGGAGATAGAAGCCATCCAGGATGATTTCCAATATCGTCCTTGGGTCTCCATAGACACACACTCAAGTGCTCTCTGATACACACAGCACAAACATGCATAACACATGTACATATGCAAAAAAAAAAGAAATATGGAAAATTCTATATCAAATTCCATCTGGGCAGAGAATATCACCTTTATCTTTTTTTTTTCAAAGTCTTAAATTATTTGTTTTAAAGGATGTGTCAGAAGTGGGATTCGAACCCCATATTTATCTTTTAATTAATAATACATATTCTCCATTGATCAGAGAAAATGGATTAAGAAGTGTGTAAAAAGAGCTGCCTTGGGTTAGGAGGTTCTCAGTAATCTGTTGGAAAGAGCAAAGTCAAGAGAAATGAGGTCCGTCCTGGCTTCCACATCTGCTCACTTGCTCGGTGCTCTTCATGGAAGCCCTTCAGTTTCACAACTGGTAAGGAATGATTTTTTTTCGTGTGTGTGTGTGTGTGTGTGTGTGTGTGTGTGTGTGTGTGTGTGTAAAGGGCACTATGTGCCTGTGGAGGTCCCAAGGGTAACAATGGGAATTGTCCTGGATTGTTCTATCTCCTTGCTGCTTTGTTCTGGGGTTTCCTAGGCTCCGCCTTCCAGGACTGGAAGTGCAGACTACCGCCATTTCCATCTGCCATGTCTACGTGGAATTTGGGATTGAACTCAGGTGCTTTTGATTGTGAGGCAAAGGCTTTGTTTGACCCATGAGCCATCTCCTCAGCCCCAGAAGTGATTTTTGTAACATCTGGACAGAGAGACCTTATCATTTCAGAGCTCCATATATTCAGGAATCTGAGACAGATTGAAATGTTAGCACACTGCAGGCTTGACTACGGAAAAGATTGCTAATAAATATCTCAGAAGGCACAGAGTTTATTTGGGAGCATCTTTAGAAAGAGTGAAACATCTGTATACAGAGATGAACTAAGGATCATGAACTTACATTTTAGACAAAACACTGTTCTTGATTTCCCACTATTACTGTTCAAAATGAACAGCTGGGGTAATTATAGAAAAAGTACACTTCAGCTTGCCCAACAAGTGGCCTATATGCATATGTGTGTGTGTGTGTGTGTGTGGTAAGTGTGTGTTTAGCACTCCCTTCTCCTTCATCCTCGTCCTTCCTTCCCTTCCTCTTCCGTTCCTCCCTCCCCTTGTTAAGGGGAAGGGTCCTTCCCCTTGTCCTTCCCTTCCTCTCCTTCCTTTCCTTCCGGTGTCCTCCTTCCTTCCTCCTTCCTTCCTTCCTCTCCTTCCTCTGCCTTTTCCGTCCTTCCTGTCCTTTCTTCTTCCTTCACTGTTCCTTCATTCCATTCTCCCTTCCTTTCCTTCCATTTCCTCGCCCTTCTTCCTTCCTTCCTCTCTTCCTTCCGTGCCTTCCTTCTTCCGTCCTTCCTTCCTTCCTCCTTCCTTCCCTTCCGCTCCTCTTCCTTCTTCCTTCGCCTTTCCTTCCTCCTTCCGCCTCCCTCCCTCCCTCTCCGCTCTTCTTTCCTTTTCCTCTGCCTTCCCTCCCCTTCTTCCTCCCTCCCTCCTTTCCTTTCTTCTAAGATGCTATCATCCAGTCTTGCTTTCAGGTGGCAGATGCATCTCAAACACTAAGCAAAGATGTGTTCAGTGCACAGCTGAAGGATTGATAGAGTTGATACTTGATGTTTTCACACATAACAGCAACTCAAGGTAACTTTTCTCTGACTGTCGTCCTAAGTGCGCAATATGGTGCTAATCAACCTAGATGGTCACAAGAAAGCCCCGTTTGTGGAAGCTTCCAGACCGCCTCCCCACCGTCGGCATTATCTTCCTGTCACATCAAAGACTGGATATCTTGTAACATTGGGCCTCTGTTCTTCTGCTTAACTATCTCTCCCCAGAGACCGACAACACACTGCCCCTTGATTCTTAGAACCTGACTACTTACTCCGGGGATCATTAATGCTAACACCCCGCTGGTTTTTTAAATATCATGTAGAGGAGGGAGTGAAAGGAGAGGGAGAGAGGAGAGAGAGTAAGAAGAGAGGAGAGAGGAGAGGGAGAGAGAGGAGGAAGGGAGGAGAGAGGGGGGGAGGAAGAGCGGAAAGAGAGAGAGGAGAAAGATCGCTATCAGTAAATAGATATTCGATAAGTCAGACACCAACTTTCATCTCATTCTCCTCCTTCCACGCTGGGATTCCAGGAATCGAACTCAGGTCCTCGTTTGTGAAAAGATGGTTCACCCGCTAAGCCATCAACTGGCACCTTTCTCAATTTTCATAAGCCTTCCCTTGCTCTGTCAGGCATTGTGCATGGCCGACAGTTATATCTGAGGTACCCCTTGCCCACGGAGGGGAGGGGACCTTCCCCACCGGAAAGCACTCAAGAGCTCCAACGGCCTCATTTTCAAGCAGGGTGGGTGGGGGATGGGGGAGGGAGTTCTGGTGCCTTCTAGAAGCTCTGGTTCCATTCCCTGCCCTGTGCTGGCTTGTCCTGCTGTTCTCCCCTCGTCCCACAGTTCCCTTCTTGTCCTCCTCCTTCACCTGCACTGGCAGCTCTCTTCCCAAGCTGCTGGCTGGTACCTGGCTCCATCTCCAACTGCTTTTCTTCTTTTCAGCCAGGCTGTCCCAGATCCGGAGCCTCATTACGGGTCTCCGATGCTCGCTCCTCTTTCTCTTTGTTCCTGGAAGTCACTCTACAAACTCTCTGTGGAGTACAGTCTTTCAAAGGCTCTTCTATTCAAATACCTTAAATGGCTCCCCACTATCTCCGGTTCAAAGTTCAAACCTCTGGGTATGAGACTCAAAGGGCCTTTGATTTGCCAATGTCCCTAAGCACCCTAGCTGAGACACATTGATTATGTCCCACCACACCTGCTGAAGAGCTGCGGTGCACTCAAGACTCAGTTCAGGGCCTGCGAGAGAGAGCTCAGCAGGTGAGGGGCCTGCCTGCAAACCTGGCGACCCCAGTTCCATCTCTGGAAGCCCACGTGGAGGAAGGAAAGAAGTGACTTCCAAGGGTTGTCCTCTGACTTCCACCCGTGTACCACAGCATGCTTGTGCTGTCTGTCTGTCTGTTTCTCTCTCTTCTCTTATATAAAGAAACATATATATATATATGACTCAGTTCAAATTCCACCTCTGAGTTCTCCCACATCCACGTGGGCATGAAACCCTCCCTTCCTTGGGTAGAAGTCACCGGCTGACTTCTGGCCCTGTGTCTTGTGTTTAAAGGACAGAGACACATCTCAATGTCACGAATTAATCTAACAACTGACTCCTGGTTCCCAGCACCCTCCAGGTGGGAGGCAGTTTGGCGTGTTGGTCTAACATGGGGAAAAATGTGTGTCTCTACCTCATGTATGGAGAGGCGATCTGTAGCTAACTAAACAAGAGGGTGCATGTGTCTGCAGGGCAAGGGGTGCCGAGCATATGACTCCAAAGAGAGTGCTGAAAGGTGGCTTCCTTGTGGGTATCTGGCACAAATGGTCACACTACTGAAACTTGTCCATCACAGATGGTCATGGCCACGTGACTGACAGTCACCCAGGAAACAACTCAGACGTCTACCACCTGACCGTCCATAAAACACAGATTGACCATGACAACACAGCTGAGTCAATTGGATTTTCGGAGCAAACACAACACACACACACACACACACACAACCACACCCCACCACAGCGCAATAGCACGTCACGCATGCACGTTGTAGGGCCAAGAGCAAGAGCTGTGGTGGGCCCGGCATAGGAGGTATCCGCTAAAGGACCCTTGTCATCAGTGGAACTTTGGTGAGTGAGGTCACAGAGAACGCTCGATCAACACAACACAACCACACACACACATACACACGTGCCAATAAATATTTTATTATTACTGTTACCAGTTTTCTACATGTGAAAATCATTGGATTTGAAGTGCATTATAAGTCTGAATTCAAAGTTTTCAGTCACTGGTGACTCATGGCAAAAGAAACTTTTCCTTTTCCCTATACATTTGCTGTTACTCCAATGTGCATTTTTCAGAACAGAAAAATCCTTATTTTTTGTGGACTGGGTTCTGGAAAATTTTTTTTCCAGTGTCTCAAAGTCCAAACCCAGGCTGGCCTTGAACTTTCAATCCTCTTGTCTCCCAAATACAGGGCTCAGAGGCACAAGTCAGGGTGCTTGGTTTAAGCAGGTCCTCTTGAGCTTCAGGTGGTACCCTGAATGACAAGACTTTTCAGAGTAGCTGCTAACTGAACAGCTTTCCAAGCTATGGGCAGGTTTCTAGCTTGCTTTAGTATCTGCCTTTGTGAAAGTTTTCTTCTTCACATATACATATGAAGACAGACAGACACACATACACACACACACATGCACTTCAAAATTCCACTAAATAATGTCTGAATAATCTCAGGGGCTCTGTTCTGCTCAGGATTGTAGTCTAGTATCTAAACCCAGGTTTTAAACAGAAAAAGAAGTAGTATGTATTTATTAAACAACATCACAGACTTTTGGGGGGTCACTAGCCTCACTTTTTTTTTCAAATACACATTTGAGGCAGAAGAGAATATGTGTGCCATGGAGCATGGGGTCAGAGGACAACTTTTAGAAGTCAGTTCTCTCCTCCTACCATGTGGGCTTTCGAGGATCAAACTCAGGACTCCAGACTTTTGAACAGACGCCTTACCTGCCGAGTACATCTCGCCAGCCTCTGGCCTCACTCGTGTTAGACAACCACCATACCACTGAGCTCCGACCCTAGTCCCACAAGTACCGTATAATTGAGTCCCCTTTTTTCTTTTCCAAGCGGGGGAGGGGGTCCCCCTCTATTTCCCAAGCTGTCCTTAAACTCCCTCTGTAGTCAGCTTCCCTACTGACTAGGGTGATGGGCCAGCTGCAGACATTCAGAGTCACCCTGCATCTCAGGAGCGTCAGGGCAAGTGGACAAAGGAAAAGTTCTCTAGCTGCCACTGAGTCACACCAGCCTGGTTTGGAAAGCACCCAGCAGGCCCAGTGCTGGCCTTGCCCACCTTTGGTCTCCTCCAGCATGTCACTGGCAGGGGGACAGGGCAAACGGGCACCAGCCAGAGGCGTGGGCACCACCCAGAGGCGCGTGCACCTGGGAGAAGCAATGGGCAGCGGAACAGGAAATGCCTCTGCCTGCCGGGCTGGTTAGTCCCGTGGGGCGGCCGGGTCATGCTGCCCTGGGTCTATCTTCCCTGGAGCGGATCAATCACACGGGGCTTCCAGCAGACTGCTTCCTCAGGAGCCCTCCAGAGCAGGAGCCGCGGGCTCGCAGAGGACCACGTGAAGGCTCTTCCGTGTCATTCATTCCCCAGCAATCTGTGAGTGCCTTCTTCCAGTCTGCCCTCCTTGGGGCACCGGGTCACAAGCCCACACTGAGCACGCAGCGAGGGGAGACCCAGGCTGAGCAGCACCCCATTCTGATATTGATATCCCCCCTTAGAGGCAAAGAACATAGGTTATTATATGAGGTTTGTGTAGCTTGAGAATTCTTTCTCTCTCTCTCTCTCTCTTTCTGTCTTCTCTCTGGTCAGGACTGGTGGAATACACTTACAAAAAAAAATTGTTTTCAAAGATGCTTTCCCAAATGTCAGCCCCATAAAGTCAATCAAATGCTCTTGCCGTTAACCGTCAGACCAGGAAGTACTCTGCTTGAAGAACCATGGGTCTGAAGTAGCTTCCTCTCTCGGGATGAAGGTGCCTGACAGCTGGGGGGGGGGGGTGGGGGGTGTTCTTATAACTGGAGTTGAGTTCAGGTTTCTCTTGCCTGAACTAAAGCAGTCTTTCAAAGGAAACCATCCTGGAAGAGACTTACTAATGATTTCAAGCTAAGGAAAGACAGTTGTGAGTCTCCTGTGTTGGGGGATGAAACCTCATGGGACCCCCATTTTGGATGACCTGCTGAGGAGCAAGTGGATGGACCCGGTGCTTTATTTTACATCTTATGTCTTGCTCTAAACATACTTCACGCCTGAACATTGTTAATGTCATCCCCAAAGAGCCATTGAAACTTCCTGTTGAGTTTCATGTGAATATTTATGACCTCGGCTCAAAGTCCTGCTGAGAAGTCAGCTTCCCACGTCATCAGACACATTGGCTTTGTTTAATTTGTACTTAGAGATTTGACAAATACATTTTTGTGTCGATTTTTCAAAAATTCAAGTTTTTAATTCTTTTTTTCCCTTTCTCATACACCAGGGAGCCGAACACTAAGCTGGCAATATCAAAATCTTGGCAGAAGAGCCTTTCATTAAAACTTTTTAGATATCCCAAAGGCCATCTTTATACTGATGGACTAGTTTACGTAGCCGTGTTGTATTCCTTTAAAACAATCTTTCAAAATTAAGCTATTCAAGTGTCACACTGCTGTTCATCCTAAAGAGATTTAATAAGAACTCTCACCATTTTTTTGCATAGGATAGAAGCTAAGAAATTCCTAAATGCAATCCCACATTTAGAGATGGAAAGATCAAAGGCTTTGGTTGCACTTGTTTTGTAATTTTTCAAACTTATGTTGGTGCATGGGGTTAGTTACTTATTAAAAAGCACGAAAGTAAAAATACCTTAACCGCGAGGTAATTCTTAATTTTAGGGACTGATATTGTCTATAAGGTACAATTAGAAGAGGTCAACATGAAGACTTGCTTTAACATCTCATATGTTAAAAAAAAAAAACTGTGTGAAATGTTTCATAAACTGGGAGAGCGACTTTAATAAGGATTGTGCTTGTCAATGTGTTTCTGTCAATTTCATGAGGCTAATGAATGAAGCAAGGCTTGAACGCAATGTGCAGTCTAACACGTACAACTGGACAAACTCCCGATATCTACATGTCTTGGGTATAATTTAAGTCTTATCATTCGAGGCAGGACGCATTTTTCCTCCTTCTAGAAGCTTTGCTGTGGGTTGTTGGTGGGGGTGGGGTAGGATCAGTCTGCTGCACAAAAGAGGAAATTCACATTTTCAAATAATCTTTGAAATATGATACCAAATAGCATGTGCTTTCCCCTTCCTTATCCCCCGCCCCTGCCTTCAAACTGGATGAATGTTTAAAGACCCAACCGTACAAATCATGTCCCTGTCAGGTTTTGTGGAGGGGCCTGGGGATGGGCTGAGGCGATACTGTCTACCCAGCAGCGCCCCGTTACACAGCAGGACTGGGAGTGGCCAGAGCAGAGGAAGTGGGTGGAGCTTCACGCTGACAGATTGTTGCCTGTGGTCTGGCTGCCTGTCCCCAACTCCAAGAGTCCAGGGAAGAGCGGAACTTTCTGAGTCTTCATTGGGGCACACTGGCTGGTCCAGCAGTAACAGCCCGCCAGTTGGAAACCCAGATGACCAGCTTCACACTTCTGACATGTGCTTAATCTTCTACGCCAGGTTTCCCCCGGGCATGTTCCTTATCTCTGGCCTGCAAAGTTCACCCCCTTTTGTGGAAAGCCACGTGGTAGCAGAAAGAAGGCGGGGGAGGGGAACGCAGCTTCAGACTCACAACTGCTCTATTTTGTAGTTCAACGGATTGCGGAATAAATGAGTGTGATCTGTCGCACTCCTACACCAAAAGGAAAAGAGTGATCTCCCGTGAAGGAGCTTGTGGTTCTAGATCATTTGGTTCATTTCTGGTTGCAGCATAAAAGGAAGCTTGGGGGGAGGATGATATCTGTGCTCAGATGTACAAGGAGGGAATTATGGTGACAGTTACATTCAGAAGCATCTTATATATTGAGAATTATCTTCAATACATAACTTCGCTAGTTAACCTCACAAGTAGGAATTACTGGACACCGGACAGCCTAAGAGAACACTTTTTAAAATTATTTTTTAAATATTTATTTACTGGAGAGAGAGGCCAGAGGTCTGGGGAGATGGCTCAATGGTTAAAGCCTTTGCCTCAAAAGCAAAGGACACTGAGTTCAAATCCCCAGATCCTATGTTAAAATGCTGGGTGGATATAGTTGCGGCCTGCCTGCACTTTTGACCCTGGCAGGCAAGCCTGGCAAACCCCAGGGCAAAGCCATAGGAGATAGAACAGTCCAAGATGATCCCTGATGTCACCTTTGGATCTCCACAGGTCTCCACACAGTGCCCTCACATGCGCGCACACACACACACATACATACACACAAAACCCATATACACACATGCAGAGAGAGAAAGAGAGGCACATGCACATCATGGAGCACGGGTGGAGGTCAGAGGACAGCTTTTGGAAGTCAATTCTCTCCTTCCACCATTCGAGCTTCCAGGGATTGAACTTGGGTCACCAGGTTGTGAGCAGGCACCTTAGACGCTGAGCCATCTGCTGACTCCAGAAAACCGTTTCCAAGGCATCTGAGTGTTGCCCCCCAGCCTAGTTGGAATGCACACTGACAGCAGCTTTTGCTTTAACTGACCATCGAGGCCTTGCCAGTACTATCACAGTGGACTCCCAGCAGGCCTAACGCCCCTCTGCACAGAGGACAGTCGCCATCCAGGAGTCAAGGGACCCTCTGTCAGTTGTGTCACTGGCCCCGTACTCTGACCTGATGCCCCACCTGGGCTCCTCCGCTCAGCAAGGCCCCACAGTATTATTTTGGTCATGTAAATTCAGGATGGGCATCCACGGTGTGTCTACCTTCTCGTTCTGCCACTTGTCCCAAGTTGCATCAGCCTCTCAAGCCTCTTCTTCAACTTCGTGATCCTTGGGATTAAATAAAAATCTCTGGGATGGACTTTCTTTTCTTCTTTTCTTTTCTTTTCTTTTCTTTTCTTTTCTTTTCTTTTCTTTTCTTTTCTTTTTTCTTTTCTTTTCTTTTCTTTTTAAGCCAGAGCTCAGTAACTGCACTAGTTAGAGACAGGTGTCAAAGACAGGTGTCAGCTTGGCAACTGCAACCAAGGACTGAGCTCTGGGCACATCTGTGAAGAAGTCAATTCCTTATCTCTGGCCTGCAAAGTTAAGGCAGGCCCTGAGCAAGCCTTCAGGACATTGCTGAAGAAGACCTACCCATGGGGCAGGAGTATTCCCTTGGCAGGTGGATAAGATGCGGAGAGCTGGTAGGAGCAGTGAGGTCCGTGAGCATGAGCCCTCTGCCGTACCCTTTAGCTGGTACAGTGAGTTGGCATGCTTTGGCATACTTGGATAGACATGCTGTCTGGCAAAGGAGGTTTGCCCTTCTCTCAGTAATGAATATGGTGTGGTCAGTTCCCTCAGCTCTTGGTGGTGCTATGGGCTCTCCTGCCAAGCTGGATTAAGAACTGTCACCGGGACAATCGTAAACCAAAATGAAATCCCTTTGTCCCATAAGCCATTTTGTTCAGAATTTATCCACAACAGGCGGCAAACCAAGGCGGTGACAGAAGACAGCTGCTCCTTTTCTCTGACTTGGGTAACACTTCTCACTGGGTCAGGAAGTAATGTCAGGATGCAAGTGCCGTGGGGACCAGTGAAGGGTGCTGAGGATGGGAGGGCAGAGTTGGCTGCAGATTTACCAGTTCTTTGTCAAAAGGATCACATCATCAGGAAAGTTTGGCTCTTGGAGCATTTTTCTCTTTGTCTTATCTCAGAAAAATTCCTCCCAATTTGACAGAACTCAGAAAGGCAGCATGGCAAAGCATTTTTTAAGCTATTTATTTATTTAATGTGTGTGTGCGTGCATTCATCCTTGCATGCATGTATGTATACACATTTGTATGCGTGCATTCATCTGTGTGTGCACATATGTGCACTTGCATTCATCTTTGCATGCATATATGTATATGTGCAGTATGTACGCATCCATGTGCATTCATTCATGTGTGCATGCATGTGTGTACATGTTCATTCATCTGTGCATGTACATGTGAGTACATGTGCACATGTGTGTTCATCTGTGTGTTTGTGCACACATGCATGTGAATTTATCTGTGTGCATGTGTGTGTTCAAGCATATGTGTGCATCTGTGTATGCATGTATATATGCCTGTGCCTTCATTCGCGTGTGTGTTCACCCCTGTGTATGCGCGCATAGAGGCCAGAGGTCCACTGTCACTCTCCATCTTTTCTTGATCTTGGTTTCTCGGCCGCTCTGGAATTCTCCATGGTACTCTCCAGGCCGTCCAGGCTTCGTCTTGTGTCCACTGCCCTGTCCAGCACTGAGGCTGAAGACACACACTGCCATGCCTGGCTTTTAGTGGGTGCTGGGGATCCTGCTAGACTCAGGTCCTCCATCTCCCCAGCCCCAATGCTGATTTTTTTTTTAATTTGTATTTATTTATTTGCTGAGATAACAACCCCAAATGAATACCAGGAACTGATCCCACCAAGTTGCAGGGTCGGTACCGAAATCTCAGGAAAACAGGTTGTGATCATTAATCCTGGGTGTCAACTTGACCACACCTGCATTAACTAAGAGCAGCTGAGACCACCTGAAGAGATGATCCAGACCAATACATTACAATACAAAGACCAGCCCTAGGTCTGATTGGAACCTCCCAGTAGTGGACCAGATAAAAGGAGATAGAACAGAAGAGCTGGAAGAGACTTTCTGAATGTGCTAGAAAACTCTCTTGCCTCCTGCCACCCGGCTTCTTCTGTCCTCCAGCCCTCCAAGCTGCCAAGCCTTCAACGTGACTAAAGACTCTCCAGGAATCCTCCAGCCTTCAGCCGCCACTCACTGGACTATTGGACTGACTGGCAGCCATTGTTGGATTACCTCAGCCATATCTCGTAAGCCAACTCAATAAAGTCTTTTATATATTCATTCCATTGATTACATGGCTGTAGAGAACCCTGCCTAATACACAGGTGAAGTGATTCTAAAGGGAAAATGTTCCGTTCTGAATTTACCATGACGATGGTCTTATTTGTCTTCACTGCCTAAGGAAATGAGACTTTCTTACGATGAAGACTCTCCTAGTCACCTGCCTGCCATCCAGTCTTCCGTGTTGTTTATGGTGCAGTGGTTGAACAGCTTTTATTTGTATCTGTCTTAATTCCATTACTTGCAACAAAACACCTGCCCAAACCACTGAGGAGGGCCAGGGGTTTGGCTGAGTTCATCACTCTGGGTTACAGTCTATTGGGGCAGGAGAGTTGAGATGGACCCAGTCACATCCATAGCACAGGCAGAGGGCAATGACCCACCTTTGCTGGTCTGCATGCTTACCTGCCTCTCCCCACCCTTATCCACCTGCCTAAGGAATGGCCACGCCTAGAATGGGTTAGGTCTTCCCAAGGCAATCGAGCCAATCCCCCACAGGCATGTTCTCAGGCTAACCTTAATCCAAAGCATCCCTGTCCAGAGGCCGATTCCTGGGTAGTGGGTGGACAATCCATACTAACCCATAGAAAGAGAAGAGAGAAGAGAAGAGAAGAGAAGAGAAGAAAGAGAAAAGGAAGAAAGAAAGAAAGAAAGAAAGAAAGAAAGAAAGAAAGAAAGAAAGAAAGAAAGAAAAAGAAAGACACAATGCAATGATTAACTCAAAGAAGAGCATAAAGTCCAGTGAGTAAAATGGACCCAAAGATTCTGTTTCTCTTTCTTTGGAGAACTTTCACTTTCTTACATTCAAAATAAACAAAACTGTGCTCAATGAGATGGCTCAATGGTTAAGATGCCTGCCTACAAAGCTGGAGACCTGAGTTCTAACCCTGGAGGCCCACACGGTGGAAGGAAAGAACTGACATACACCTCGGTACATGTATGCCCATGCAAGCACCCACACCATAATCAATACAATTAGAAATGAAAGCCAAAACAGCCAGTTCACATCCACAGATAATCTCCAATAAAACAAAACAAAACAAAAATAATCTGGCCATTTGAGAATGCAGGCAACCAGGCATAAGGAAAGGCAGAACAGACCGGGCTGGGACCAGGAGACAGTCCAGTGAAAGGGGTGGGCAAAGAACAAATATATGCACATACATTCATAATAGGATGTTTGTGCTAGTGTTAAAATGGGGGACAAACTTAAGAACACACTGATCCATCAATGTGCTAGGCTACGGGGGTGAATCCCCAAATTGGAGCTGTGTTCTGAGGGAAAAGAAGGCAGCAGCAGGGCATGCTGGGAAGCCAAAAAGGACAGCCAAGGAGATCATCACAGTTGTCCTTTCTGAGCACCTTTACTGGGGCCCTCACCAGACCAAGGAGGGGAGCAGATGTGTCTGTGAAAAACTAGACCTACCTAAGTCTAGGGTTGCTCTGAGTGTGGGGTGAAACTCAGCAGAGGAGCTTTGGTCCTTCTGCACAGGTCCTGAGATCCAATCTTCCTGCCACCCAGCACAAGATGACAACCAATCCGCCAAAATCAACTAGCTAACCCCAATCAATCAACCAGCCAACCACCAATTAACCAACCAGCCAAACCACCAATCAGCCAACCAGTCAACCACCAGCTAACCAGTCACCAGTCAACCAGCCAATGAACTACGAGTCAACTAGTCAAACAATCAATGGACCACCAGCCAGCTATCCAACTAACCTGCCAACCTGCCGCCAGCCAACCAATCAACCAACCAGTCAACCAAACCACCAGCCAACTAGCCAACCAGCCAACCAATTAATCAACCACTAATCAGCTAGCTAACCAACCACCAGCCAGCCACCCAAGCAGTCACCCAGACAGCCAACCAACCAACCAACCAGACACTGGACCAACTGCCAGTAGCTAACCAGACAGATCTGAGTCACGGAAGTTGGGCTTGTCATTGCCTATGTGACCTTGGGCCATTCGATGGTCCTAAGGGTGAATCTATTCATTATTCTTTTGAAGTCTGGGGTTTGGGGTTTCAGCCAATGATTGGTGAGATCAGGGCAAGGGAGACTGCTTCTGGGGTGAAGATGGTTAGCCACCCACTATCTGCTGAGCACTCCCTATGCTCTGCGTGCTCCAGGCTGGCTGGCAACATATACATCTAAATGGGGACCTTGTACACAATGGCTGAAGAGCATTTTGCAACTCAGACATGCTGCCGCATGCCTATAATCCCAGAATTTGGGAGGCTGAGGCAGGAGTATCTTTGATGCTAGTCTGGGTGACAGTGAATTCCAGGAAGCCAGCAATGGAGTTTATGAAGCATCTTTTAAAAATTTTATCTAGGGGCTGGAGAGGTGGCTCAGGGGTTAAGACTCTGTCTTGCAAGCAAAAGGCACTGAGTTCGGGTTCCAGGTCCCACGTTAAAAATATCAGGGGAAATGGCGGTGGCCTGCATTTCCAGCCCTGGTGGGCAGAGCCTGGGAAATCCCAGAGCAAAGCAAAAAGGAAGTAGAAGCGATCCAGGATGATTCTCCAAGTCATCTTTGGTCTTCCACGGACCCTCTGATACACATATACATAATAAATGAATAAATAAAATAAAGTTAAAAAAAAACAAAGAAAATCTTATCTGTTTATTTTCAGAGGGCGGGAGGGAAAGAGAAAGACACACTTTCTTTCTGCAGGCACCTGTACCTGCTAAGCCACCCTGCCAGCCTTGGTAAAACAGTTTTTAAAATTGTATCTTTACTATTAAATCTAGACTTAGATCACTTTAAAAATTATGTTTGTGCAGTTTTTGAAAGTATTTAAGTTTAAAAAAATTTTTTTTTGTGACAGAAAGATAGAGAGCAGGCGCATGCACGCCATGGTCCAGGTGTGGAGGTCATAGGACAACTTTCAGAAGTCAGTTCTTGCCTTCCTCCATGTGGGTTCCGGGGATCAAACTGAGGATGCTAGAGTTGCACACAGGTGCTTCATGTACTGAACCATCTTGATGACCCAAAAGAATCTCTCTCTCTCTCTTTCTCTCTGTGTGTGTGTGTGTCTCTTTTTTTAATGTATTCATTTTATTATTATTATTATTTATTCAACTGTGTGCATATGTGTGTGTACGTGCATGTGTGCGTGTGTGTCTGTGTGTGTGTATGTGTATGTATAGAACCACGGACAAATTCACGAATCACCATGGACGCCTCCACCTCCTTCTGCCCCGGGATTCACAGGCTCCGCCCTACCAGGACCAGAAGCGCAGGCCGCCCTGGCGTCTATACGTGGGATCTGGGATCCGAACTCAGGACCTTCCGCCTGCAAGGTGGAGGCTTAACCCCTGAGCCACCTCTCCAGCCCGTGTGTGTGTCTCTCTATCTCTGTGTCTCTCTCTTAGTGCCTACAGCTTGCAAATGAGTTACCCTACATCTTGGCCCTAAAACTCATTGTATAACTACAGATAATTGCTAGACAAATATCACTTTTTTTTTTCTTTCATATTTAGCTGCATCTAAGAGACAGAAACAAACTTTGAACAGATTTTCCCAAATAGTAAAGCGGCCAATGAAATGGTGGTCAGGGTGGTAACCCACTCCAAATTAAACTATGGAGGGTGACATGCAACTGCGTAAAAGTCTGTGACTCCCCCCCCCAAAAAAAAAACAACCACTCACCAATTCTGTACTATGAGAGATGGATTTAATCATTGAAGGACAGGCTGAAAGACTGTCTTCTTGGGAAAAGTCACAAAATACCTTCAGATGGGAAACACACACACTTTCTCTTTCACACACGCATACACACAAATTCTGCATAGAATAATGTATTGAAGCTAAGATTTCATTATTCTCTTGAGCTACCAAAACCAATGGATACAAATGCTGGTGTCTTTCACATTGGCATGAATGGCAAAATTAGATAGCTCGGTGGTTTCTGAGATGCCCCAGTTTGACTGGATAGTACTCGGATGGTAAAAAAAAGTATAAAGCACCCAGTGAAGAATGGTAAAAAGACCACAAAGAAATTGCATCTTGGGTCATGTTGGCCAGTCACATGGAGGCAGAAGGCCCCATCTCCAGCTCGCCCCGGGATCCTATTTTTGCATAGGAAAGAAGCTGAGGAGCCAGGAGCAAGAGGTATCAGAAGTCCACAGGGTTCCCGCTCATGGTAATGCTGCTTTAGTCACTGAGTCAAAGGAATCAAAAATTCCCACGGCATTCCTACCCTCTCACACCCCCTCCCCAGGGAATAAAGTTATTATCGTCCCTTCCTCTCACTTCCCAAACTCTTTCTGTTCCACTCCATCTATCTTTCTCCACCCTGATGGAAATCAAAAAAGTGGAATGACCACGTTCTTTTCATATGTTTGGAGTTTGGTCTGACTTGAAAATGACCATCTATATAAGTCGGGTTGGAAATGAGCTCACAAGAATTTACCCTCTCGAGAGCTGCTGTTGCTTTCCAGAATTATTGGTTGCTGAGCTTTCCCCAACTTCCCTGTAGAGGTTTTCATGTTCCAGAACCAATGTGCCCTTTCTTCTAAGAAGTGAGCTAGTGGACCTGATTCCTATTTTAATTCTCTCTAGACAAACAGTAATAATAATGATGATGAATTTCATGCCCTGAATCCACCCCCTTTGTTCCCTTTCAGCACGATGTCTCAGGAACACTGTTGTTTCTATGATCGGCTTTGGTTGTATTTCCCAGGGGAGGGCTTTCCAGCCAACGGGACAGTCTATAACCACACCAAGAGCCACCATTGGGTCAAGTAAAATCCCTTAGCCGAGAGTGCCCCATTGATGATAATTTCTCTAATGCACTTAAAAAGCACAGGGGTGTGGAGTGGTGGAGGAGGGGTTGGAGCTTGGCGGGAAGAGAGAGGCACTTGCCTCAAGGGACAGAGGTCCTGAGTGTGAGACTCTGGGATTAATCAAATGAACAGCAAGATGGATGGCAGAGAGAGGGGTGAGAGATGATTGCCCCAAAGCCTGAGAACCTGAGTTCAATCTCTAGGACCAACTTGGAGAGGACTGACTCCTACAAGATGTTCTTTGACTTTGCACACACATAAGACAAACAAATAAATAAATAAATGTAAAAAGAAATAGCAGACATAGTTAAGCCTCTGTGTGTGTGTGTGTTCTGGAGACTGAACTCAGGACTTTGGACTTGTTAGGCAAAAAATCTCCAATGTTATGTTGTATATTTGGGAAGTGATACCCTATTTCCTTTCCTCCTCTAAGTTAGAGCTGTCTGTCAACTAAATTCAGGCAAAAGATTTCTTTTGCTTTTTTTTAATTTGGTCTTTTAAAATATTTTATTTACTTATTTATTTGAAAAAGACAGATAAGAAGAGAGGAAAAGAGAGAGAGAGAGAGAGGGAGGGAGAGAGAGAGATATCACGTGCATGTCATGGTATAGGGATACAGGTCAAAGAACTACTTTAGGAAGTTAGTTCTCTCCTTCCACCAAGTGGGCTTCCAGAAATTGAACTTGGAGTGCAAGCAGGTGTCTTACCTGCTGAGGTGTCCCCACACCACATTTCTTTGCTTTTTTGAAACAGGGTCTCAAGAAAGCACAGACTGGCCTTCCACTCGAGACCCTCCTGAGTCTCGGTATCACAGCTGGGCCTAGCTGAAAGATTTCTAGAAAGTTACATCAGGACTTACTAGACCTGACCCAAAGATTGGGGCGCTCTCCATTGCTTTTTTAAACTGCCACGTTCTGGGTCTAGAAAAGAAGCGAGGAATTGCTACATCAGGTACAGAGAGAAGGAGATTTAAAGAAATCCAAACAGTGTACATGCAGGACAATGCCACAGTGACACCCCTTTTTCCATGTTCTCCCCAATTGATGGGAAAATAAATCAAACACACACCATTCCTTAACGTATTCAAACATAGAATTGCCAAGGTAAGGGCATCCTAGGAACAGCTCTGCAGAAGTTGGTTGGGATCCTATCAACCTGTCCTGGTACTGGGAACAACTGGTATGTTGTGAGTTTTGTTTTCACACGGGTCAAAGCAGAAGACCACCTGGCATGACTGCCCCTCTTAGCCTGGGGAGACCTACCTGTCTGGTTTGAATAGGTGGTGTACCTGGTTCTTTAGCTTCCCTAGCATCCCACCAAATGTTTAGACTGGTAGCTTTGGGAATGTGAAATCTACTAGGAAGGTGTTAATAGTTTAGCGACTCTAGTTAATTTCCTTTTAGAGTGTAGCTTGACCTCCAACTCTGTCCGACACATGAAAAGTTAAACAGCTCCAAACATGCTCTAGTGCTTTTAAACCTGCATTTGTCAACACTGATAACAACCAGCTGCCAAATCAGAAAAAAGTTTCTTAACTCCTTGTGGAACTGAAGTGAAAAGACCGGTTCAAAAAGAACATCCGGATTTATCCAAAACGTGGATCGCCCCAAAGATTCCTTTTCCATCCACCTTCCTGCTTCCCCCCAGACCTTGATAATGTACCCCGCATTTCCAAACCTAGGAAGAAGACTGGAAGCCAAAGCCAAGCGGTGGGCGACCTTAGATTGCACTCTGGTCTACGCAGATCCGTCCCACGACCCCTTCTCTCCAGAGTCCGCGGACTCAACTCTCAAGGGGACCCAGACGCTCAGATCCAGCGCAGGGCGGGTGTCCCCGGCTTCGCCCTCAGACCCAGCGACCCGCACCCGGGCTGCCGCAGTTGTCTCGAGGGCCGAAGGCGCGTGCCCGCTCTGTCCTGAGCCGTCTCGGCGCCTCTCCTCGCATCAGGTCGGCCCTCGTGCGGTTCCCAGTCCTCACCGACTCCGGGCAGGACTCGCCCTCTCGGGACCCCCGGCCCCCCGCTAGTCTGAGCCTTCTAGGAGAGTTCTCTCCGCACCTCGCTCCTCTACAGGTCTCTCCAGGGCGCTAGGTCTTCAGACTCACGATCCTGGTCCCTCTCGGGTCCCCTCTGCTCGCCCCGCTGTCCTGGGGTCCTTCTCGGACCCCGTCACTCTCCCCAGCCCCCCTCGAACCCCTCTGCTCTTCCCGCTGTCCGGGTCCCTTTCGTGTCCCCTCGCTCTCCTCGGTTTCGGGTCTCCCCTGCTTGCCCCGCTTTCCGGGTCCCTCTCGGGTCCCTCTGCTTTGCTCGCTGTCCGAGTCTCTCTCGGATCCCCATCACTTTCCTCAGTCCCTCTCGAGTCCGCTCTGCTCGCCCCGCTGTCCTGGGGCTCCCTGGGGTCCCCTCTGCTTTCCTCGCTGTCCGGGACCCTGGGGTTCCCTCTGCGCACTGTCTAATCCACTCGCGCAACTCCCCGCTCCCGGCTTCTCGCTGCCCTCCCTCGGCCGAGGGTCCCGCTGTCACCTCCTCGCGCCCCGAGCTGTCACCTCCTGCGCCCGAAGCTCTCACCTCGGACCTGCTGTCCCCGCCGGGGGGGCCGGCTGTGCCGCCGCAGCTTCCTCTGTCACACTTGTTCCCGGGGCGCTGTGGGGCGGCGTGTCTCCTAGTGGAGCCCCTCGAGCCGGGGGTCCGGGCGCTGGATGCGGCCGTGAGCAGCCTCCGCCCGCGGTGTCCGCGCCGCGCCCCACTCTCGGCTTAGGATCCCGCCGCCCCGCGCCGCCCGGACCCTCGCGGCCGCCGCTGCTGCTGTCCGAGGTGCGGCTCCTGCCAGGGGTGGCCAATCGCACCCGACTGCGCCGAGCGCGCTCCGCCCCAGCGCCTCAATCCGCCCGCCCCCTGCCCAGGCCACGCCCCCGACACGCCCCCAGCTCCGCTCTGATAGGCTCTCTACTGACCTTCCCTGATCGCGGGGCACAGGGCCGAGGCCACATATAGGCATTCGATTAGAAGAACCTGGGAGGTCGAGCGGTCGAAGGAACCCGAGGATTGGCGGAGTCGACAGAGGGGGCGGGGCTGATAGGGGGCGGGGCTTCGGTAGACGCGGAAGACCTTGCAACTTGAGTTACCCGCGGCCCGCTTGGGGTGCGGTCTGTCTTGTTTATTCTGCGCTGGGGTCAAAGTTCATGGCACATCTTCCCCACGTCTTAACTTTTTTGGGGGGACACTCCCACAAGACCACCTTGGGAGGGGCCTCGATTCTCTCGCTGGACCCTGCGCAGCTGTCTTAGGAATTCTGTAATTTAGATTCACTTGCGCTTCTGGCAAGGACAGTGGCCTTTCTTTGCGTCACCCCCAGCAAGACGAGTTTGCTGCTGTTTGGGGGAGGGGGCGTGGGGATGATCTATATAGTAAACGCACAGGCTGCACAACTTAATGTCTAAGACCCGACTTTCGATGCGTCCCACCCCAAACCTTCAGAAACCACTCATTTTGGCTGAGTGTAATGGAGCGCCCCTGGAACTCCAACACTCGGGAGACATGCAAGTTCAAAGTCAGCCCGGGCTGCTTTGTGAGTTTAAGGCTTGTCTCTGTCACACGCAAAGCGTGAAAGCAAGACTGTTCAGTGACTTCCATGTCGGGCGGTAGGAATGTTAGGTTTGGCAGGATTTCAGCAAGTAGATTCAACAAAACCTCTTCGGCTTTGTCCAAGTGAACTCATGACCAATGGGCGCCTCCCCTTGGCCAAAGTGTGACCTGTGGTGACCTCACGCTCCTTCCAGCTGAAAGGTAGGGCCACCAGGCAGTGGAAGTAAGTGCATCCCCCTATGAGGAACATTCTTCATGCTTTTGTAGTAGTGGACATGCCATCAGCAGCTGACTCAGAAAGCTGCTTCTTGCTACCCTCAACGGGTTTTAAGAAAATCCGTTCATTTCAGGAACAGATTTGATCCTGCACCTTGTCAGAGGTAGATAGACCTTAGCTCTTAGAAAACACTCTCTAAGAAGCTTCAAAAACGAACAAACAAAAACTCTCAGGAAAATTTGTGTTCCTAAAAAAATTTTGGTTTTGCCAGTACTGGTTTCTCTGCCTTTGTCCAGGGATGTTCTGAGGTAGATGTCTCCCCAGCTGGGTGACTGAGTACCATTTTGGGAAGAGATGCAGATAAAGGAAATTTTTTAAGGTGGTGGAACTTGACTTTGAGGGAACTCAAAGCCAGACGAAGAACATAGTTTAAAATCATAATAAACAAACCAGAAAGTTTGGGCAGGACTAAAGACTAATGCCAGGAGAGAATTTTTTTTTTAAAGTAGGTTCTCTGTTCACTAAATTGTTAAGAACTCATTCTACCAGTTTTGAAATAGGCAGTCTCGGTAGGGAGGGGGATAAGTTGTCACCTCCCAACTGTTTAAGTGTATCATATATAAAAAAAGGAAATGTGTGACCAATAAGAACATATGTGGTCTGCCAACCAGAAGCTAGAAATAACATGCAACAAGATTACAAAAAGAAGCTTCTTGAAGCTATTTAGTTACAAAAACAACTTGCTTTGGATTCATGGTATCAATGAGTTTCCATTTAGAAACTGCTTTGTGAATGTTGCTATTGACAAGAGACTCAAGTTGCTAGATGTTGCTGATTACTAATCATTTACACGTGATCCAACAGGACAGAAAAAGCAGATGACCTCATCCTCTGGACAAGAGAAGGTTCTGGAATCCTGCTCTGAATTCCCAGGAGGACTCTTATTTAGAAGAAGTTTCAGATCTCTGAACTTGTGGAGGTCCATTCTGGAAATTCTTGCATTTTGTAGGGAGGAAATAGCCTACTTAGAGGGCAGGGTTTGAATTAAAACGAGGCAGTACATAGGAGATGTCTCAATAAATAAGATGAGAATGAACTTTCTCCTTTTTACAAGTCTCCCCTGGGGCCAATTTAGAAATAAATTTGATTAGGGAAGTGTAAGAATCCAAAGCGGGTGTTAGGTTACGCCCTGCCTTTCCCAAGTTGATTCAGCTTTTTTTTTTTTTTTTTCCTTCCAGTGGAAACAGAAACTTAAGAAATATCCTGTGGAGGCTGTGTAACATAGAATGGAATTACCTGGGACAAATCATTATAACACCCAGGCCCACTTTCACCCAACTAGAGCACCCTGTTCTTAGAAGATACATCCTAAGATTTCCCAAACACTTTCCTACTGATTTGTATTTCCCACCCCTCTTTTTACTATTGGAGAGCCCAGACCTTACTAAGCAGCTTCTCCGGCTCAGTCAGTCCTCCATCTACCATCCTCCTGCTTCGGCCTCCTGAATCACTGGGATTATTAGCCTGAGTCAGCAGAACTTTGATTAAGCAAAATGGACACAGAAGGAATCATGCAAGTTAGTTTATGAGAGCACTCTGCTTTTTGGTTTAGGGGGGTTTTACTCACGTTGATTTCTGTAGGCAAATGCTCTTGCATAGTTGGTTAGCAAGCTATTGGATTAGGCAAACACAGACCAAAAAAAAAAAAAAAAAAAATTTCAATATTTGAAGCAGCTGCTTCCGTGGAGGGCCTGGGCTTGGGAGTTTAAACCAAGGCAATGGCTGCCAGTGTTTTTATTTTTTAAGGGAAATGACAGCTCTTTGGATCATTTGTATAACAGGGAGTGCACCTTACTGAGTAAATGTACTCAGAGCATTCCTGGGGTAAATGCAGCTCTCTGACACTAGGAGGGAGTGGCAACATATTTCCCTTATCTTGAGTTTTTAAAGCTCCAATTAAGTCAGGGGCGGAGCCAGACTCATTTTCCCCCCGTGTGCGACCTCGCACACACGGTCGGCTAAGCTTCCTAAAACCCATTAGGGGCATGGTTAATGGAATTCACTTGCTGGAATCAGAGACCACCTCCACCTGCCCTGGGCCTGGCAAAGCCTCCGCCCCTCAGGCCGTGTCTATCAACGCTTTAGTTCTGGCCCCAGGCGCCTCCTGGCGGTCATCTACAGACGTGTCCGCTGAGCTTCGCGGGGTCCTGACAGCGGGAGTGGCTGTCCGCGGATCTGCCTGACTGAGAAGATACCAGCCTCCGCCCCTCCCCCACGGCCGGTTGAGGATTTTAAGACAGCGATGAAGCGGTTGAGGTTTCTGAGAGAGCGGCGTCCGACGTCTCGTCCGTCGTCTCGACGATGGCAGAGTCAGGCTGTCGCCGGGCAGCCCGCGACCCGGAAGTCACCCGCCGCTCGAGGTCCCCGTTGCCGAGCGCGGGCGCTGGGGGCGGAGCTCGGCGCTCACAGAGACGGGGTCGCTGCCGCTCCCGCAGCTGGAGTCCGGGGCTGCCCCGAGCGCGGCCCGGCGGACGCGGAGCCCCCGGCGCGGGCGGCCGCGACTCAGCGGCGGCCCAGGACGGCGCCATGAGCGCCGCGACGCTGCTGGCCCCGGCTCCGGCCCCGGCGGGAGCACCGCCGGCCCCGGAGTACTACCCGGAGGAGGACGAAGAGCTGGAGAGCGCCGAGGACGACGAACGCAGCTGTCGGGGCCGCGAGTCGGACGAAGGTGCTGCGTGCCGTGGTGGAGACACCTGGGTGGGGGTGCCGGGCCGGCCCCGGGGCTCAGCTCCGCGGAGTCACCTCGGACCTTGTAGGGGAAGCGCCTAGGATCATGTATCCCCCAGATAGGAGAGAAAGACTTAGGGGGTCCCTTGCAGCCCTCACCCTCCGAGTTTGCACGGCATGGTGTAGGAAAAGTCATCCTTAGCGTGCACCGAGCCCTGCCCCCTTTTGAGTCCGAGAGGGTCGGAGCCAAGTCCACCTTGGCTTCCCCTCCACTCCAAGTTTCCCTTTCTCTAAAACGCTGAAAATCAGCTGAGCTGTGCTTCGGAGGGTCGAGTAGGTGCCAGAGAGTAGAGATCCGTTCAGGGGAGGGAACCGGGAACCAGGAAGGGGTAGGAAAGCATCTGATCGTCACTCACCCCAGGTTGGAACCTTAACCGCTTTTCGGTGGAGTGGTTAGTGGGACGTGCTTCCTGGGTAGGCGTGGTGATTGCAGGAGGTCTCTGCTTGGTCTTGTCGGATCACGTGAGGTGGAGATTTGTTTCTGGCCCGTTGTTTTCGTTATTGCACTTCCGCCGTGCTTTTTAATCTGCACGATCTCTGCAAGTGTGGCAGACACTGGGTAGGCATCGAGGAAGGAGCTAGAAGGAAGATGGAAGAGGAGCAAGGTGGAGAAGTGCAGGTCAAGGGAACGGAGGATGGAGAGCCATGTGTGTATGGGCGGAATACCCTGGCACGGAGTGAGCTGCGAAGCCCAAGCTAGCCAGCTTGGCCCAGTCTCCCAGGTGTGTGGGGGTCTCCAGGCCGGACCTCGGAGGAAAAGCCCCTTCCACTGAAGGAAGGGAGAAGACTGCGGACTTTTTGGACTGGCAACGGCCTTTTGAAAGACGGCTGCATGCATAAGGTTAAAGCAATTGATTGTATTTGTTTTAAACATTTGGAGACAAGACAATCCAGAGATTTTTTTTCAATGTGAAGACTGCATTGCCTTTCATGTTCACCAGGGGGAGCTGCGAGACCAAAATAGATTTTTCTTTTTTCTCCTTTCAGGCGCTTAGGGGCTATTGAAATAGTGTGCCCCTGCACCCTTTGCCAAAGAACAGGGCTTAAAAGGTTTTGAAAGTTATTCTTAGATCATTAGCTTGTCTTTCTCCTGTTCTTTTCAGTTGTAACTTTGAAAATATCTCAAGTGATGAGAATTGAATTCTTTGGGGTGGGGGATTCTTTTTATGGTTGGTATATATCTGATATAAATGCGCTCAGGAATCAGAGTGAGTTCTTTTTCAGTTGGTGAGTGTGGCTTGGCTGTGCTGGTGTCCCACATCTCTCCTTTATCCTGTGTGTGTGTGTGTGTGTGTGTGTGTGTGTGTGTGTGTATGTACACGCAAACGTGCATGACATGCTTGCATGCAGAGGTCAGACCACAACTTTGCACAAAGCTGGTCTCTCTGTCAAGAGGGTTTTAGAGATGGAACTTGGCTGGATGGTGGCAAACACCTTTACCAGCTGAGCCATCTCGCGGGCATTCATCGCGGCCCACATTTCCTCCCTGAAGCTGGGTGTTTCTTCGGTCCTGGCCATGCCAGCCGGCCATGTGACCTCTCCTGACCGCGCTTCACTGAGAGACAGACTTGCGGCAGAATCTAAGTTGGAGATGGAGTGTTCTTTTTATTTTGTGCTTGACCGTATTTGGTGTTTGACATCTTTCCCGGCGGCTTCTTGAAGCCCTGGGCTGGGTGGACCTTTCAGAAGCCCCTTGGTGACTTGTACAGGGCAGGTGCTGTTAGTGCTGCAGATGATGATTGTAACCTGTGCCTCCTCCCTCGTTTTACGCAGACACCGAGGATGCCAGTGAGACGGACCTGGCAAAGCACGACGAGGAGGACTATGTGGAGATGAAGGAGCAGTGAGTAGTACTACGTGTTCCCTCCTGGACAGAGCTGACAGGTGGCCTGCACAAGGTGCTCTGTGTTTTGCCCCTGGTGCTCCCAAGCCCATGTAGACCTGGACACCCTCCACCCTCCAACCCCTGGTGTTGATCACATTTAATGAGGGGAGTCCAGTAAGACCCCTGATGAAGTGAGGTTGTGGGGACTTAGTAAAGGGAGAGGTTACCAGGTCTTCTTAGATGTTAAAGTTGGGTGCTCAGAGAGGGCAGCTGCTACCCTGCAGCAGCACCTTCCCTCCCCCCAGCCCCAGCTCCCGTCAGTTAATGCATTAGGTGCCCTTAGAGCTTAGGGAAGTCAGGGCTGGGGACAGGCTCCGACTCGTCCTGCGCTCACCCACACCACCCTTACCAAGCTGCACTTGGTGGTCATAGCATATGTGCCCAGGGAAACAAAATCCAGCCGGTTTCCCAGGCTGGGCTCAACACCTTGTCCTGTGTTGGCCTCCCAAGTAACTGGGGCCACTGGCACACGCCCCTGCCACCATCGCCTGTGTTCATGAGACCCTCAGCAGGGAGAGGCCCTCAGCAGGGAGGCCCTATACAGTACCCCAATAAGGTTTGGGTCTGACTTTCATGACCTAAGCTGGTCTGGACCAGTTATGTTGCCCATGATTGCCGTCTTGCCTCAGCTTCCCCAGTGCTGGATGACAGGGGTGAGCCCCAGCGCCCGGGTTTCACTAAGTGTCTTTCAAGCATGCTTTGAGGCACTTTGAGAGTTGGGTGCTCGTGCCGCTCCCACCTGGATCTTCCCTCATCACCGCGCTCTGGATTCTGCCCTCACTTTCCTTGAAGCCCAACGGGTCAACTCAGAGGCCTGGCTAGCAACACACAAAGGGCTCCTCAGTGTCCCCCTTGAAACTGCTTGACTTCTCTGCCAATTTTCTCACGGATGGGCCGACCAGAGGGTGTGTCCCCACACTGAACTGGCTGTGGTCACGAGCCTGACCTCCCTTCCAAGATAGGCTCAGCTGCAGAATCGGGAATCAGCTGACCCCTCCCCATGACGGGACAGTCAGCACCTGGGCCCCAAATAACCTTATGCATGGTCTCCGTGCCTGCCAGCACCATTTTTAGAGATGAGGTTTTGAGGGCCTGCATCTCCTTCATGCTCAGTAAGCTAGGCAGCCTTGAGTGTGTTGGGATGCATGTTGAGCTTCCCCTCAAAGCTACATGTGGGGTGCCCTTTTTGCACAGAGGTGGGTTCGCTCTGTAGCGCTGACCCAGGCTGCTCTGTCTCTCGTGTTAACTACAAGTTGTGATTTATTGGGGTCATTTCTTGGTTAAGAGCAGAAAGACTGCCGTGTGATTTACACAAAGTCACAGCTCCAGCTGATGTGCTGGGGTGTGTGGCTGCCTCTAGTGTCTTGGGCATGAGAGGCAGAAAATACCACGTGGTCCTTTTGCTTGATGAGCACTGTGTTCTCATGCAGCTGGGGTCCTGCGCTTTTACTTTATTGTGATCCCTAACGAGCAGTGATTTGAAGTGACCTGGAGGTTTGTCCACTCTGTGTTTGCACTGCCTTGCTGTCTGTGCAGCAGTACACCAAGGGTAACATTGTCCTGTCCCGCCGTTTATACTGGGATCAGTGGCGTTCATTCGGAAGTGAACTCAGGCACTGGTACGGGTATCTGAGAGCGCGTGGCACTCTTCTCCAGCTCTTCTTTGCACCCCTCGTTTAGCTTTGTCACTGGTGTGAGCTGAGGTTTGCTGTCCATCGGTGCTGTCAGTCACTGCTGACACATTGGTGTGTGCTTTGGCCTGTTGATTCCTCTTGTGCACGTTTCAGTCTGAATCTCACAATATAGAAGATTAAGACATGACTCAGGAGGTTGTAAGTCCATCCCTTTCTGATTTGGCCAGAACCTTTCCAGCCAGACTTCCCTGTGCTGTCTGCCTGGAGAAGAGTGAGACATTCCCGAACACCTGGCAGGGCTGTCTGTGCGCAGTAAATTTGGAAACTGAGCCGTCTTCTTTCTTCCCAGGATGTATCAAGATAAACTGGCATCTCTCAAGAGGCAGCTCCAGCAACTCCAGGAAGGTAGGCATGGGCTTGAACAATTTGCGCTGTCACCTCTGTGGCTTCAGAGCTTAGTCTGTGGTCTGGGGAGATGGCTCCGTGGGTAAGTGTTTATTCCACCAGTGGAAGGACCAGAGTTGTGATTCTCAGAAACCATGGAAAGTCCAGGCAGGTGTTACGGCTGTCTGTAATCCTGACAGAGACAGGAAGTCCCTTATGTGAGCTGGCTGATGGTTCTGGCTGAGTGGCTGAGCTCTGGGTTCAATTGAGAGATTCAGCCTCGATAAATCAAAAGTGGAGAGCCACATCTTCAGCTTCCACACAAATTTACATACGTGTACATGCACAGGCCTGTGAACACATAGGCACACATGTACAAAACCCACACTACACACAAATAATCTTTGGTTTTTCTGCAGAACAAGAATTGAAATTTCATGCTGTATCTGCAGATATATTTTTAAAGGGGAGCATTGTTACCAAAGAGTTTTACCCCTCTTTTTAGGCTAACTGTTTTCACCTGTTTTTCTGTACACTGGTCTCTCTTCTTGGGAGTTTAGAAATGGTTGGTCACATGTTACAAGTACTGTGGCAGCTTTGCTGCACATGCAGACGTGGAGAGCTGATTCTCAAGCTCCAGGGTGAGTCTGCCAGTGCTTTCTAGTGAGGTGACATGTCACCTCCTCATTGTTCAAGTGAAGAAGGAAGGCGGCAGCCTGGAGCAAGAGCTTTGGAGCCAGTGTGGGAACGTCAATGCATCTGCAGGATGTGGCGGATCCCTTTACAGGGAAACTGCTCCCCGCAAAGCACTGTCATGATTTGGGGGGCTGCTTCTGGGGGCCATACCTGCGATGGCCACAGAAACGCATGACAGGAGAATGTGCTTCCCACCATTCAGGGTCTCATCTTTAGTGCTTTCACAGTTGATTCCTGACCCATAGTCACATCTGATTGTTTATATTTAGTTGAATAAAATTAGTCATCTAGGGCTAAAGCCTTTGCCTCACAAGCAAAAGGATCTGAGTTTAGATCTCCAAATCACACATAAAAATATCAGTGGAGGGGCTGGAGAGGTGGCTCAAGGGTTAATTAAGCCTCTGCCTTGTAGGCGGAAGGTCCTGAGTTCAGATCCTAGACCCTATGTATAGATGCCGGGCGGAAGCGGGGGCGGCCTGCGTTTCTGGTCCTGGTAGGGCGGAGCCTGTGAATCCCGGGGCAGAGTAAACAAGGAGGAGGTGGAGGCGTCCATGGTGGTTCCCGAATTCTCCCTTGGTTCTACACACACACACACACACACATACACACACACACACACACACACACACACACACACACACACACACACACATACACACGCACATGCACATGGCGGAGCCTGTGAATCCCGGGGCAGAGTAAACAAGGAGGAGGTGGAGGCGTCCATGGTGGTTCCCGAATTCTCCCTTGGTTCTACACACACACACACACACACACACACACACACACGCACATGCACACGCACGCGCACAATTGAATAAATAATAACATTAAAAAAAAATCAGTGGAAATGGTAGCAATTTGCACTTCCAGACGTGGAAGGTGGAGCCTAGGAAACTCCAGAGCAAGCATTAAGGTAGAAGAGCCACCC
Source organism: Typhlomys cinereus (assembly GCA_023101885.1). Lineage (NCBI taxonomy): Eukaryota > Metazoa > Chordata > Mammalia > Rodentia > Platacanthomyidae > Typhlomys > Typhlomys cinereus. The sequence goes on along the minus strand of JALPQD010000071.1, from coordinate 178,835 downwards.
AGGATGATTTCTGAAGTGACCCTTGGGCCTCCACAGGTACACACACTCAAGTGTACTGTTGTATGTATGCCTGTACACACATGTACACCCAACCACTGGTCCACTGGGATGGGGCCGGCTCCACATAGTCTTCAGGTGGCATTGTGCCATGAGCCTTGGCCAGGAACTAGAAGGTGGTTGGCTCTGTTCGCACGTGGCTTTCTGGCTTACTGGTGCTGTTGTAACAGAACTTTCTCTCTTGGTTGACAGGCACGCTGCAGGAATATCAAAGGAGACTGAAAAAGCTGGACCAGCAGTACAAGGAAAGGGTCCGCAATGCAGGTGGGTGCGCCAAGACCCACCCACTGCCTGCGCGCTTGCCAGCCTTGTCTCCAAAGCAAATCTCCATGTTCTGTTCTGGGACAGTTGAGGGAAGAGGGGCTCCACGGCTGCGGTTCACCCACTTGATTCCTTTCAGTCAGGAGCATAATAACGGCTCTTGCAGTGGGCTGGTGCCTAGCGTGGCCATCACTTTCCTATCTGCCCACCTGGTGGCTAGTGGGCAAAGGATGCAGGAGAGCAGAGAATGCAGGTGCTTCGTGCTGTCAGCAGGTTGTCTTCTCGAGCTGTGCCTGGGAGGGAGCGACTTCTGTTCACGGCAATGGTCCTCGGTGCGGTGTCGGGCAGATGTGACACACTGGCACTGTGAGCAGCGGAACTGGGCCTTGACTTTGGGAAACTTGTTGTGGGCAGGAATTTCCAGCTCTGAAGTTGGGAGCAAGATGAGTGAAGCAGCGTAGTGGGGTATGATGTATCCTTGGGGCAGATGCTCATTCCTGTTCTCGGGGAGCCCTCGGCAGAATTCAGCCTTGAGCCTATCCCACGGGCCTCTAGGGCCTTCCAGGCCGTTGGAGCCGCAGCTCACAGGTTGAGCAGTGCCAGGTTTGGAAACAGTCAGGTGGGCCATGTGTGCTGCTGTCCTCTCCTGCACGAATCCAGCAGCTTCCAGCTGTGTCTGTGAAAGCTTTCTTCCTAAGGTCCGGTGTACACCAGTGGTGGAAGTTGAAGGTTATGGGTGCTAGGAAGACGGGGCTCAGTCATTGGCTCTGCTTATCCACATGGCCGCTGTCCTAGTGCTTTCTTGGCTATGAGCTCCTCATTGGAGATTCTGTTTTGCAGCTCAGGGAGGCAGCCCTGTTGTGTCCCCCTCCCTCCAAGAAGGGTTCTTGGACCCTCAGTTTCCCCATTTACAGAGGGGATGGCGATGGTTCAGAGAGTAGATTAAGATGAACATGAAGAGAATTGATGTGCACCGTGTCTGGAAGTGGTCCAGTCCGGTGCTGTGGAGTTGATCCCCCACGGTGCTGTGGATGCTTCCTTGCCCTGGACGAAGAGGCCCAGGAGTGCCCATGCCAGTCAGGACTTGGCTGTAGCATAGGCCCCACAGGGAATCTGCCTCCTGGCGTTGAGGCTGGGGTCTGACTATTGGCACCCAAACAACAGCCCCCTGCTCAGCTGCTCTGTGTCCCGTTGTCCCTCCCTTTGTGGTACAGGGCTTCACAGATGCATGGCCTGCCGGGTGGGCAGACAGATTGGGGTGGGTTGTCACGGAAGTGACCGTGTGGGGCTGAGCTCTGGGGCTCCTGTGCCCCGCAGGGCCAGGGCGATTCTAGCTTCTGGGTTTGAGAAGCAACAAAGGCTCATTGGTCCCTGTGAATGTCCCCATTTGCCAGCTAGTTGACATCGGGGCTCTTATTTAGACTTTTGGAAGTTTGAAAATTCTATGGAGAATGCATAGGTGAGTTTTGTGGGGCCATAGTTCTGGGGAGATCTGGAAGGTTTGCAGAGGAGGCCATGGACACTGTAGCAGCACCCCCGAAGTTTTTGGTTCACCCATGATCTTTGTGGCGCAGGCTCAGAAAGGACAGACACTTTGCCTGTTTGGCTTCCAAGCTAGGATTGGCAGGGACCTGCAGCCTCTCGGTGGATCAGCAGTTACTAGTTGCCCAGCATACAATGGGTGCCCATGGAGCTCTTGAGTGGGCCTTGATGAGTTTGCAGCTGTCAGGAAAGGCCTCCAGGGGGCCCTGCGGTAGATCAGGGACTTGGGAGAGTGAGCAGAGCAAAGTGTGTGGGTTGGGAATCCAGCCTTGACCCACTGTCCCCTGGAAGCCCTGGACAGGTCCCATCTTGTCACCTCACACTCCACCCTTGTGGAGTGGATTTTTGTGCGTGGATTCTTCTTACTGAGCTGTTGTTTCTTACTGAGCTGTCTGTTTCTTACTGGGGCAGGGCTCTGAGAGGCCAGCTCTCATGCTGTCACATAGTGGAGCTTGGCTCAGTTGAACTGGATCCACTGTGCATGGGCAGCCATGGTTGACTGATGACGTTTGCTTTTTGCCTTCAGAAAACAATCACAACTTCTGAACTAACGCCATGTCTCTGTGTGGGAGCCACCAACTGCCTTGTTGGTCTAATTGTGCCTTTTGTCTCTTTCAGAGCTCTTCCTCCAGCTGGAAGTAAGTACTGTGGACCTTCGAGGTCCTTCCCAGGCTGGGCTCTGGCGCTGTCGCCCACTGGATGGTCTGGGTGTTTTGTCACCAGCTGCTTGACGCCTGTCCCTTCATTCCTTGTGCACAGCCTCGTTTTAGTGCACGGTTGGGGCTGTCACCTGTCACTGTTTTCTTGTCCACTTGTATTGCATTAAAGCCATTTGCAAGTAATTCTGAGTTACGGGGATCTAGTAACTGGAGAGTGGTCCTCATGGGACCCAGCGTCAGAACTGACCCAGCAGATCTGTCTTACCCTGGGACCCATGAGGCCTTTAGGGCTGTGGGTGAGCTGAGCGCCTGGATCTTGACTCCTGGGTACAGGTTAAGGGGTCCTGGTTTATCAGAATCATGTTATTGGAAGCCATGTTAGTTTTAAAATCAGTTCAGTGCATATGGTCAAGGTCTGGGAGTCATACTCCACAGTGCGGCCCCCACAAACCCCGAGCTCAGCGCACATGGTCAGAGCCTAAGGGGGAATCACATTCCATAGTGCAGCCTCCACAAGTCTTGTGCTCATCAGTACACCACTTTTTTTTTTTAATTTCAGTTTAATTTCGATATTTGAGGCACCTCCCAGTGGTCCATAGTTACTGTTTGTCTGGCTTCAGTGTCGTGTGGTCAGTTCTGAATTTGGAGATTTCATTTGGCACGGGCTATTTTTCCCAGAACCATGTGCTTCAAAGGCTAATGGGTTAGGGTTAGAGTTGCATTTTGATGTCGAAGCTGCAGATTCTCCATGTAGGACAGGAGATGCGTGGGTGGTGGTGTGGTCTCTGGAGCCAGCAGTCCTTTATGGCTTAGTTTGGGGTTCCTGCCAGCAGAACTCCCAGACTTGCAGTTCACAGGTGTGTGTGTGTGGCAGGGTGAACAGGGCCTTGTGGTTCTAGGAACTGCCCAGGACCATGCACCCCTACCTTGTGTTCTCTCTATTGATAAGACGGAACAAGTAGAAAGAAACTACATTAAAGAAAAGAAGGCTGCGGTGAAGGAATTTGAAGACAAGAAAGTTGAGCTGAAGGAGAATCTGATTGCCGAGCTGGAAGAAAAGAAGAAAATGATAGAAAATGAAAAACTGACTATGGAGCTCACGGGAGGTATGAACGCCCGGGCAGAACCAGCTGCCACAGCCATGGCGTGGGCCTCTCACTTCCAGGCCAGGGTGTCCCATGCCACCCTGGCTCCGTCAGGTGACCTTAGTTAAGCTGCTTGGTTTTTGTTTCCCCACTCAAGGGGGCTGATCATACCATCTCTGTTATGGTTAGACATACGAGTGCTTGGGGTCCATCCACGCACGAGGTGGACACGGGACATTTACTCCCAAAAGTCCTCCAACTGCTTCTGTATAAGAGAATGTTAGAGGGAGGGAGTTCTTCCAAGTCCTGTGAGGTGCTCAGGGATGTTGGGGAGCTCAGGGATGTCGGGAGCACGGATGCCAGGGTCCCTTCAGACCCCTCCTTCCACTGCCACAGCTAGTCTGCTTCTTTGGCGCTGCCTTGCTGGGGATCCGCCTCCTTGCTGTTTCTGATGGCAACTCTGATGTTGACGCCTCCTCCTGTTCGCCAGTCACCAGATGTTCGGAAGCTTGTTAGGCCAGTGGGAAATGGTGCGTTCATCGCGGCTCCCTCCATCTGCATGGAGGCTTCAGTGCCTCACCTGTGACTTGGCATCCACGTTATTGACGAGCAGTACACACTGCCTGGCTAGACCATTTTACAGCCCATGTGAACTGGGACCTGAGACCCTCAATGAGGCAGAGCCTGCAGGGCAGAGAAGACATAAGCACAGGGAAGTCATTGGTAGCACAATCAAGTAGATCACAGAAGTGTGTAGGGCTGGCCTTGGGCGTTAAAGGTATGTCCTTCCTTGAGCCATTTGGCACCCTTGGCGAGGCAGATGCTGCCAAAGTAATGATGGAGGTGGGTAGGAAAGGCCCGAAGCTGGAAGATTAATGAGTCCTCTGCAGATGGCACTGCTGTGCCTATGGACGCCAGGCCTGCCCCTCCTCTTGATTGACTGACTTCACCTCTGTGGATTGATGCCCAGTTTAAGTACCTTTGTGGTTCAGCATTGAGATCTTGCTGTGAACAGAGGCTGTGGAGGAGGCCTGGCAGGGACAGGCGTGTGGGTCCACCTGCTCCATCTGTATGTGGCTCAGGCACTCAAGTGCCTCAGTGGGACTAGCAGGAGGTCCCACCCTGAGCTGACCCCAGGGGTCAGCTGAGAGCGAGATGGTACACAGATGGGCAGTGTGGCGTAGCTGCTGGCTCAGCGGGGGTTAGTGCTCTGCTGTGTTGTGGCCATGGTCACATGTGGGGACTGATTCTGTTTCAGAGGGGCTGCAGTGAAGGTTCTGCTCCACTCCCACAGCATACCAGCTCACTGGTGGGAGCACATGGGAGCCGGTGGGGTGATGGGTGGCCTGTGAGCGAGCTCTCCTTGTGGTTGTGCTGGAGGTTAGCAGTAACTTGAGTAATGGAGACAGCTTGCTGCTCTTTAAAGGGCTGGGATCCTTACCGTTCTTCATTCTCTGTGTGTGCGGGGCACTGTGTGTCCCTGTGGAGGACCGTGGGCGAATTTGGGATTCATCCTGGATTGCTTCTACCCTTTTTTGCTTCTCTGACATTTCCCAAGCTCCACCTACCAGTGCGGAAGTTCAGCCCAGCCTTACATTCTTAATGCATACTTCTTCCTTAACAGACCTGCCCCTCCTCCCTTTTCACTGTGGCACCTCCCCTTCCAAGCCCCTATTGGAAGCTACTCATGCATGGTTGCTGTAAATCCTGTAAGTTGCTTTAGGGAACAGTGCATTTGTAGCAGCCCACAAGTTGCATGATGTGAGGGTAGATCTCTGTGAGGTTTTACCCTGACATGGTAGCACCTTGTGTGCTGCCCTGCAGGCTGAATTCCTACACTTCTGCATTGAGCTAGGTATGGTAAGACCCGGTGTACCACCCCTGTGGGCCAACAGACCTGGCTGACTCACCAGCTTTGTTCTGAGAGAGTGCCCTCATGTAATGAGGGTGGTAGGTGGCAAAAGCCAATTCAGGATTGTAGCCATTTTCTCAGTTAGTGAATGAGCCAGCTAGTGCTTAAGCCAGAATCCATCTCCAAGTGTGTTCTCCTTATCGGCTCATACAGACTCATTTAACGCCATGGGAACATGGAATACTGAATAAGAGTCAAACTGTACCCTTGGTCTGTGACCCAAGGAGTTTGTATCTGGAGAATCCCAAAGCATGCCCAGCTGCCTGCTGGTGAAGATGCTTTTCACAGAGGGCCTCAAGTGAGATCAGAGATTGGACAAACTTGTTAGGTTTATATGGCAGTGGTGGGGGGCTGGAGAGGTGGTTAAGCCTCTGCCTTGCTAGCAGAAGGTCCTGAGTTCGGATCCTAGACCCCACATATAGACGCTGGGCGGAAGGGGGGGCAGCCTGCGTTTTTGGTCCTGGTAGGGCGGAGCCTGTGAATCCTGGGGCAGCATAAACAAGGAGGAGGTAGAGGCGGTCCATGGTGGTTCCCGAATTCTCCCATGGTTCTACACACACACACACACACACACACACACACACACACACACGCGCACAATTGAATAAATAATAATAATAAAACAATATCTATATGGCAGTGGTGGGAAGTCACATGGTTCCTAACTGGCTAGCCAGGAGGGCCTTGGAAGTGAGGGCAAGGAGACGCACATCCGCAGAGGGATAGTGGAAGAGCTGACCTGGATTTGGGGTGTGTGGTCTTGTCCCCAAGAGGTTCTTCCCCTGTGGAACCAGGCTGTTTATTGTGGTATCGGTGAGGTCATGGTGAGGTTGTGGGCTTGCTTGAAATGCCAACTCTTCATTCTGGGCAGCTTCACCTGGCCTGTTGCACATGCATCATTGGTGTCTTCCTTCCCATCACTCTTTGCCCTCTAAAGACTGGTTTTGGTTGTTGTTTCCTGCCTCCTCCCCTGCAGCGGTGACTGGGGATGGCACTGGGGAGGTGTGGGTGTGCTGCTGTTTCCGCTGGGCCTCTGCTTGAGCCCCCGTTGCACACCTGTCTACCGCAGGGTTCGCTCTGCGCTTGCCTTTCTGCCGTGTGTCTGTTGAAGTACGCTCTGAGTCACTGCAAATCATTTTTCCAGTAGCTAAGCAAATGTATAAAAACAGTTTCTCCGCAGACCTGGGGCTGGAAGCCAGGCCCTACACATGCTGGGCAGGTGCTTTACTACTGAGCAGCAGCCCCAGCTCCTAACATTTGTTCTTGACACGTAACAGTATATGCTTTGGGTACAGGACATTTTGGTACAGGTGTACATTTTGGTGTCGCTTAGTCACTGCCTCAAGATTCCACTTGAAAGGGAGGCCATATATGACGTGTCTTAATGCTCATGTGCAGAACAGAAGCTTGTGACACAGCCACACTGAGGCAGGGGAGCAGGACAGGGATGGACAGGCCCAGGGGAGTGGTGGAGGGAGTTACGTGTGAAGGATGCTGTGAGACAGTTTGCAGGGGAGGCTCAGTAGGTTCATTGGATGGTACTGTCCCCATGGAAGCAAGTCTTGGAAGAGTCCCCTGGGTTGGAGAGTGTTTCTAATTGAAGATGGTTGTGTAGGCGTCTGAAGGCTGTTGCTTGGTGTCTGAGAGGAAGGCCAGCAGTACCCTGCTCTGGCGGCTCCAGCGCTGTCACACTCCAAGGTCTCCATGGGGTTTTCAGCTCAATGCACCAGCCATTGCGTCCAGCAAGAAAGAACTGCCTGACAGACCCCATGACCTGATCTTGGTACAGAAGTGGGTAACGATTCAGAAGAGAGGACGAGAGCTGAACTAAAGAGGGTAGGGTGGGTCTCCATCCGGAAGGCCCGTGGAACAGCCACTGCCAGTGTGGAAGGGCAGACTGGCATAGAAGGACCTCCAGGGTCAGCCAGCGATTTGGGTGGCTGTGACCAGGGGACAAAAGGGTGCCCTATAGAGACTCAGCCCTCTGCAGCGTCTCAGTGTCTGTCTTTGTTGTGTTGGTCTTGACGCTCAGTAGCCGTAGGGTGTAGGAGAAGCAGCCAGCAGGGCTGTAAGTGGAGACTTCATACAGAAACCTGGGCCATGAGCTCAGGACCTCTTTTACTCATGGGCCTCAGTCTCTGCCCTCGGGGGCGGGGGAGGGCACAGGCGATGACTTGAGGTTCCTCCCAGCCCAGGAGTCTATGACTCTGGAGGAGGAGCCCCCAGATCTTGAGGGCACGGAAGAAAAGCCTGCATCAGCCACGGTGTTGGGCTGCTGGGCTTGGTGTCTTGGGAGGGGTACACTGACCCAACACAACAGCTGGCTTGGGGTGTGGGGTGAACTCTGCAGGGGCTCTGCTGTCCTCGGATGGAGTTGGGTAGATTCACGCGTTCTATTCTCGCCACAGATTCTATGGAGGTGAAGCCCATCATGACCAGAAAGTTGCGGAGGCGACCGAATGACCCCGTCCCTGTCCCAGACAAGAGGAGGAAGCCTGCTCCAGATATCCATACGCACTGAGCTTGAGCCTCTGTCCACTCATAGTGTCAGGGCCTCTCCCTACAAACGAGCACACAAGAAAAACCAGTAGCATTTGATGGGTTGACGTGGATTGTTTACCTGCCGGCCAGCGGATGGCTGTTTTGTATCGATGTCTTTGGTGGGAGCGATGCAGAGAGAAGGGGGCGTGGGAGGTGCCCTGTGGTGGCTGGTCAGCTTGGTGTTGACCTCAGGACTTGGGGCAGTTGCAGTCTTTTCCACCTGTGCAGTGAGCAGTGGCCTCGCTGTGGTGACCTGTAGGGGTCAGTGTTGAGAAGCAGTGACATCACCAGCTTGGTGGGGGGAACCAGGGGGCGTCTCCTGGGAACTGAGCCTGTGCATAGCATGTTATGGAGTGCTGTAGCCACAGGTTCAGGCTGCCTCACCTGCATGACAGGGTTTAAGTTAACGTGTACACTGACCTTCGCTTGAAGCAAAAGCTTTTCCTGCATTCGAATGCAGTCCTTACCTTACCGAGCAAAGGTGGCAGCCTGGGAATGTGCGGCTGTCCCCTGGACTGGGGTGTTAGTAGGTGAGCGGCAAGCTTTAGAGGCAGGCCGAATGACAGCATCACTGGGTGTGGTCTGGGCCTCGGTGACTTCTGCCAGCTCGGTAGCACTTTGAGGCGACGCTGCAGAAGCCAAGCTTTTCAGACACACTCCTTTAACTCCCCACACCTCAGCTGAACTACCTGCTGACGGACGAGCAGATCATGGAGGACCTCAGAGCGCTGAACAAGGTAGGCCTGGGGGTCCCACGCCCGCAACATGGCTGCTGGGGCTCCCTCGCTTTGCTCCTGTCACCGTGAAGTCCTAGCCATGCCTTTGAGACTCCAAGTCGTGCTTACTTCCGAGGTGATTTTCTCTAAGACGTCTCTGTTCTTCCTACAGCTGAAGTCACCCAAGAGACCAGGTGAGCGCCCTGGATGCTGGTGGCGTGCTGTCATGGGGCAGTTACCAAGAACACACAGTCATTATTTGCCCGAGAAGTCAGCGTGGAAACTGATGGCTGTCATTCGCGTATCTCTCCCGTGGTTTATTTTTTTAGCCCCACTGTTATGTTATGCCTTTGGATTTATTGTGAGAGACTTTTTTTTGGCATCAGGCATAAGAGCCTGACATGTGTTCACTTTGAGTGTGTCCATTTTAGTGTGACCCCATGGGCGATTCCAATGCTGCACACTTCTTCCTCCTGTAACTCTTTGTGGCCTACTGACCAAGTCCTGTGGCATGGATGAGTGGCACTGGTTCGTCCACCAACTGTAGTTCCAAGCTGGCTGTGAATTGGCGATGCCCGCGCACCCCTTACTTACTCAGCACAGAGACAAGGCTTGTCCCCTTCACCTTCGGGAATCCCAAGCTGCTGCAGCACGGGCAGGGCCATGTGACTACGTTTGACCCTCCGAGTCCATCCTAGTTCTGGCTCTGTTTCCCTCTTTAGAGGTTTTCATGCTGTTCGTGCTTTGGGGTTTCTCATGGTCACCAGATTCCGTCTCTTCCACACGACCTTGTGCTTTTGCACATTTGACCTTAGTTGTTCCAGGCCTCACATGTTTCCTGTTTATTCAGAGGAACCCAAACCTTTCCATCTTCCTGGGACCCCTCGGCATATCAAAGAGGCCCAAGTCCCATGCGAGCTATGCTGATTGGATGTCCACTCCAAGTTCGGCCTCCTTGTGGTGATCTCCCAGTGGTGGGGGCCACCAAGCCACACATGTCTGTCTGTGAATAGCCACTGCACCCGCCTGGGCAGTGTTGGGAGGCCTGGTCTTACCCGAGTGCTGCAGCTGTAGGGTTTCTGGGATAGTTTGAGTCACAGAGAATCAGGGGTGGGCCCCGGGGTCAATCATGTGCTCATGTTGTCCCGGCCTCTTGTTGTCTCTGGTTTCTACAGCATCCCCGTCCTCTCCTGAACACCTGCCCACCACGCCTGCAGAGTCCCCAGCGCAGAGGTTTGAGGCGCGGATAGAAGATGGCAAACTGTACTATGATAAAAGATGGTAAGTGGTAAGCAAAAACTGCCGGCAACCTGAGAGGGCCCTGGGCTGGATGCGGATCCTTTCACCCCATGGCCGCTGCTGAGCATGCATGCCTGTACAGTTATTATAGTTAAGTAACTGGATTTTTTTTTTGACAGTGCTGAAAATGGAGTTCAGTTCCCATGTGCTGTGTTTGGCTCCTACTCAGAGTTTTAAATGAGATTCTGTGTTTAGTATTGTATCCAGTCAGTAGATGGAGACTTCTGTGAAAGCTCGGAGTCTTGTTTCCCCAAATGAGTTCTGTGTGTGACCCCTTCTTTTCCATGCTGCCACCCTGCCCAGTGGGGCACATGGCCACATTGCTTCTCTTAACCCTTCTGCTTGCTGGCTGTGGATGTCTGGGGCAAAGGGTTTGTGGTTAAATAGCCTGGGGATGCATCTCTGCTCAGAGCCTAAAGGCCTCAGATGCTGATGTGCGCTGCACGCTCCTGAGATGTCATAGGGTACCTTTCGCTTGGCAGCTATGTATGCCCTCCTCCTGTGCATTATCCTACCACGAAAGTATTCCAGGAAACTTACTTCGGGAAATTATATTCCAAAACTGTGGCTAGTTTAGATGGAAGACTGAACCCTCTGGATTTCCATGGTCTTCATTGGAAAGGAAACGGCCGAGTGCCAGGAAGGAACTTTGAAGTTCAGACATATGCTCACTCAACAGACCCTGTTCTGATGGGACCTTCCTGCTGTCTTCTCAAAGCTCTCTCAGTTCCACTGCATGCAGGCACTTACTCAGTTAAGTCACAAATGGACACTTGCACCTTGACTTTCCACTTGGTCATATTGAGAATGTCTGGGTTACTGTGTGGCCTGTCCTCACTACCTGCCTCATGGTAATTCTTTCAGGTTCACTGTCTTTAGCCAAAAATTCCAAAATCACAGCACTGGCAGGACTTTGAGTTTTAAGTCAGCCTCACATCACCTTCAAATGGTCCAGCACCAGGATGAGCCATTCTTCTGTATTAGGCTGTGTCACCTCACATAAATTCACTCGTGGACTGGAGAGGTGGCTCAGGTGTTAAGACTGCCTTACAATCGAAGGTTCTGAGTTTGGATCCCAAGTCCCAAGTTAAATAACATCAGTCAGAAATGGCTGTGGCCTGCACTTCTGGCTCTGATGGGCAGAGTCTGAGAAATCCCAGAGCAAAGCAAAAAGGATATAAAAGCAATCTAGGATGATTCCTCCACAGGCACACACAGTGTTCACTGACGGCGGCGCGCATGCGTGCACACACGCACGCACGCACACGCGCACACACACACACACGCGCGCGCACACGCGCGCACACGCACGCACACACGCACACACGCACACGCACGCGCACGCACGCACACACACGCATACGCACACACACGCATACGCAAAACAAAGTTTTTTTTGTTTTTTTTTTTTTTCTTAAAGGCTCACTCATTATCTCCTGAGCCTTCGAAGTTTCTGGCTTAGTGTCTTGAGTTACCACCAGGTGGCAGGCCCGAATTGCCGAAGCACAGTGCAGCAAAGCGAGCTGAAAAATGCTTGTAGTAACCTTTAAAGATCAGGCCCACATAAGAACTGTCTTAGAAAACGATGAGCTTTGTCCCTAACATCTTTTGGGATCTGTGTGTCTTACAGCCACATGATCCTCAATAATGCTCAGTTTGTATGTGTTGGTTTGGCTTCTTCTCCATGACTTAATCCTGGAACTTGGTAGACGCGCCATGAGGATGAGGGCAGTGGAGGAATTACTTTCCATTCTGTCCTGGCGCCTCCTTAAAGAAACCTGTGGCCTGAACTACCACCTCTCTGTTGCCAATTGAAGGAATGTCACCATTTTCCATATGCCAACAGAGGACTTGGAAAAGTAGAGTCTTCACGATTTACTTCAAAGTTGTTCAATGTGTTGCCAGGTGTATTTGGAGAATGCTTTGTGCTGCTGCATTTGGTACTTTTTCCTCTTGGGCTGCAGCCGTCAGTCCTCCTGCTGAACCATAGACAGGTGCCCTGCTCCCAGGGTCCTTACTGCGAGGGGCTCTTGGGGTCCTGGCTGAAGGTCGTGTCTGTGCAAGGCTCACTTAGCCCCTGATGTTGCCTTTGTCTCTGGAAACATGGTCTTCACTTTTCATAGCAGCCTGTGGCAAGAGTAACTGAGTCACTTTCTTGGCGAAGGTTTGTAGAACTGTTTTTCCACAAAGTGCAGTTTCTGTAGCTGTCAGGATGTGAGTAGAACATGCGGGCTTAGGTGTGCTTGGCGTGCTTTCCCAAAGACGCCTCCGGCCTGCCTGGTCTCTGCCCCAGGCATTCAGAGCCAGCCGGAAAGTTTTCCTCAGCATTTTAATTTGGACTGATGCCCAGTGTGAAGACACTGAAAGTAGCTGCTGCTTTGACACAGCTGATGGTGAGGTTCTCTCTCTCTTTCTCACTCACTTTTTATCTCTGCTTTAATCAGCAGCTGCTAATGTGAGTTGTATGAAGTCACCTTCTTGTCAGTAGATTTAACCTTCCAGCTCCCGGCCTATCCAGAAGGCGGCTGATCATGAGGCCCCAGGTTCTTGAGCTGCAGTGGGCTCCAGGGTTGCTGTTTGGAGCCCTGGTGGGAAACACTCCAGTTGCTCCTCCCGCTCCTACCCACTGTGGACCACCCTGTCAAAGAAATTGCTTTTTCCAGGACGGTAATAATTCTGGTTCGTTGAGCTTACCAGTGGGGCTGAAGCTTTGGATCTTAATTGCACAATTCCCAGGTCAGAGTTTCCATTAGCCATAAGTCAGTGTGGCATACAGCACTTATTCTCTGAAGCTGTTTAAAGTGCCTTGTTCAGCAGCTGACTTGGAGCTTGTAAATGGGTTAATGGGTAAAAGAAGACCAAAAAACACAGTTTTATTAAATTGTACTGACATAAGCTTTTTAACATTTTTAAAAAATTCTAGGTACATTTTGAATTCTTTTCCTCCCATTCTTTAGAAATTATAAAGATTGTCATATGTTCATTTTATCTCTTTAAAACTCCATTTGAATATTTTAATTTCTGAGGGCTTACCTGTCCAGAGAATTCAAACAATTAATAGACTTACAGCCAGGACAGTTCCCCAAGACACTTCGGGTATGTGAGGATTCATTCTCCCAATGGTCCAGAGACCCAGGGGCTAGTTGTTTGGAAGGTAGCTGCTTGGGAAGCATGTTGGCTAGTCGTGTTGTGGAGCCGATTGGGACCACAGTGGACCCTGCACCTGCTGCCGGGCGGGGGGACAGAGGGCAGCGTGGGCCTGAGGGGGCGGCTGTCTCCAGCAGTCTTCCCCAGCTCGCTGCTTAACAGGCCTTCTCCTCTTCCACCCGTCCTTGTTCCTGATGCCATGGTTTCTAAGATAGCATCATTTGTCTTCTTACAGAACAGTGCTGTTTTCTGTAGAAAGACGCAAGCCACGCAGTGGAAGGACAGCATTTTAAATTTATGTTTGCTCCATGTTGTCATGGCCACTTAACAAATCTGTTTTTCTTTGTGTATTGGCGACACATGTACCATCCATGCTTTATCACCAGCATTGGATCGCACCAGACATGCTGCTGCTTCTGCATAGCTCTGTGCTGAGCATCTTTCCAGCTGGTGACACACTTCCGCCCCACTTTGTGTCAGCAGAGCTGTGTGTTGGAGGCTCAGGTGACTTGTGTCCCCACAGCAGGTGTGTCCTCTCTGCGTTTCTGCTCACACAGCCTTGCTGGCTGAGTGGGGGAGAAGCCTGGGGAGGGAAGGGTGTGGCCAGCCTCTGCTAACGCAGTGGGATTGAGATCCCTGTGGTAGAGCCTGCACAGCTCTATCGCAGGGTCTTCCTGTGACCTTTGCCTGCTGTGGCCAGGAGCCATGTGCAAGCCATGCATGATCTGAACAGCCTCACCATGGATTGTGCTGGTGAGCCGTGACACATGCCTTCGGCAAGCCTGAGCACAGACCGCGCCAGACTCCAATAGGTGCTGCAGAACTGGTCCTAGGTGGTCTTGCTCCCTTAGGCCTCAAGACAGAACGGACCTCCTTCCCCAGAGAAACACCCTGAGGGCGCAGGGCTTGGCCTGGAGATGGGCTTGCTGCAGTTTCATTGAGAACGTCCGTAGCCAGTTTTTGTGTTGCCAGAATGAAGCAGAGGTTATGTTCTTGTCTGATCTGGGACTGGCCTGGGTGGTCCAGGGCTGCCGGCTCAGCCAGCCGCAGCCACCGGGTCACTGCAGGTCCTTCTAGCTCTTTTGCCATTAGCTGCTCCTTGGGCCTGCTGTCCCGTTGGACTCACTCTGAGTTGGAATGACCGCGTGTGCTACGGCCATGGGGCTCGTCCCTCTGGCTGGGCCAACGCAGAAACCCTCTGGTGTGCTTCATGGTTGGGGCATTCAGAGCTGGGCTTGGTGGGCGCATGCTAGGTGTAGATGTTTGATGTTCCCCCTGTGCTGACAGCTAGAGACATTAGGACCCTGGGGATCTGCTGTGCTCCTTGTCCTCCCTTTGGGCATGGTCAGGGGTGAATTCAGTAGATGCCTTGCGAGAGTTTGAGCGTCTGTCTGAAGAAGGGCTGTGTGCATCTTCTCTTGGTAAAATTTGAATAAACAGATGCGGTAACAGCTGCTGTCCAAACCCTTCTTCGGGTCTCAACCACCCAGCTTCTTCTGTGGTTGGGGGATTTTGCAAGTTTCTCACCTTTGAACACCATGGAATCTAAATAATGAAGTGAGTTGTACTGGATGTGGTGGCTTAAGCCTATACCCAAGCAACTGAGGCAGGAGGTTTGCGTTTTCATAGGCCAGCCTGGGTAAGACTTTGTCTTCCAGTAGAAAGTAAAGAGGGGGCTAAGGACATGGCTCGGCACATGAGCACTTGCCTGGCTTTGGCAGGCCTTGGCCGCATCCCCAGTGCCACCAGAGTGAAAGGCAGCGCAGAGGATTCCCAGCCCTTCCTGGGCCTCTTACTTCTCTCGTAGAGGGGCCGAAGAGCTTACAGTCTCGCTCCAGAAGACTGGAGATCGCCCAATCTGAGGGCGGAGGGCACTATGCCATCTGAAACCCACACTCTTCTTTGGCGAGAAGCTGTTGAGACTGTAGGATGAGGTGCTCCGTGGTGGTGGCATTGCTGGTGCCTTCTGTCTCCCTTCTTACTGTACGTCTCTGCAGGTACCACAAGAGCCAGGCCATCTACCTAGAGTCAAAGGACAACCAGAAGCTCAGCTGCGTCATCAGCTCGGTCGGAGCCAATGAGGTAGGGACAAATTTCTCTACCTGGAGGAAACCCAAGCATGCCTGTGAAGCGAGGGGAGCAGATGCTCCAGAGGGGCACACTGCCGTGAAAGTGTGGCAGAAGCGTGCCTACCCTGAGGGTGGGCGTCTGCAGGTGGAGGTTGCCCGTGCTGACTCAGCGCAAAGCCCCTCATGTTTACCTGCAGTCTGTGAGGCATGACATGCCCCGATGGTTCTGGTGCGCTGCTCCTGTAGCGACTGGCTTGGGAGCCACCGAGCTGATGCCAGCCCACACCTGTTTCTCAGGTCGCCGTCCACTGACTGTGGCTTTTGCCGGAGGTACATATGCCCTCTTTGTTTAGTTATTTCTGTAGAAGGTTGCTAGCACCAACTGATTTGTTTCTGTGAAGAGTTCATGAGCACCTGGACGTGGCACGTCAGCTGCCAGCCTACGCTCTTTGTGATTCGAGGTGCCTGCTGTGTCCCCTGAGCAGAGAGCTGTTGTGCTTGGGCCTCTGGGTGTTGGTCCCTAAACACTCCTGCAGGATGGGGTCTGAGCTTTCTGTCACTCTAGGACATGGCTCAGACCGAGGGGATGCCCTATGAGCACCACTTGCCCTTCTTGGGGAGGACATCAGCTGTAACATGTGCTGGCAGGAGTTTCAAGTCTGAAACTTTAATACCTGCATCAGCTTCATCTTTTATCAGTCCGCAAATGTCTGCAAAGAAATTGATTTTTACATGTCTGCCCTCTGTTGCTTATTTATATTGGTGCACAGGAAATCTAATGAAACTGGATTATGAAATAACATAAGCCTCTTGTACTCCCCACTTCCTACATTGGAAATGCCCTCAAATGTGACTAGTTTGCAAAATGATTGTTTACTTGGAAAGTGAGGGAGAGTCTTCCGGAGAATTGTTTGCAGCTCTTCTAAGAGTCGCCTCTCCAGTCACACCTGAACCAGAACAGAGGACCTGACAGAGAGATCTGTTGTGTCTCAGCCCAGAAGCCTCACATCACACTGTGGCACCTTCGCATCTGCTGGTGGGGGCCATCTGCAGAGCCCATGCACCTTCCAGCACCCATGACCGAGTGTCAGTGGGCTCAGGAGCACATGAAGGTCCCTGAGCTGCCCACTGTTCTTGTGTGACGGAGTCCTGTGTGACCCGTTGCTGCTGCAGGCTCTGCGGGTGGGTTGTGCAGTTGTGCTGTGGACTCTGGGTGGGTCACAGTTTCCTACAGGGACCTTTGAAGGCTTTGTTTAATGGGTCACATGTTTCATTTAAGCCAGTGTCCATTTGGAGCCTCACTGTTGCTCTGTGGTCACCAAGAGGAAACTTTGGCACTTGTGGGACTTGCACACTTGTACCCAAATCCTGCCTTGGGCGCCATTAACTGGGCAAGTCACAGACAGCAAGGTGGAGGAGTCAGGCTGGTTCGATGAAGAGCCAGGTCCAGGATCCCATGGGAATGGGGGACTCAGCCTGGCTGACGTTGATCTCTTCTGGACAGTGAGGCCTCCACGATAATATAGCATCCCTCGCAGGATGTTTGTGGGCGCAGAACCCCATGGTACATCCCTTGCGTGCTGTTCCTGTTGCAAAACCTCATGGTACATTCCTCACAGACTATTTCTGGGTGCATCACCCCTAGATGTGGGGTGCAGTGCCCCCATCGGATATCCCTAACTGAGTGGCTCGTGGGTGCAGAACCCAAAGATAGCACATCCTCCACAAGACTGTGGTGAGGTGAAACAGCTAGGCAGGTAGGTGCAGTGTCTGCCGCAAGAGCCCAAACTCCTTGAGTGGACAGGGGGTGGTTCTCTGTATCCTTGAGCAGACAGTAGGAGGCAGCTCTCCCCTCATCCTGGGGTGGGCAGGGTGGCTCTCCCCACATCCTGGGGTGGACAGGGTGGCTCTCCCCACATCCTGGGGTGGACAGGGTGGCTCTCCCCACATCCTGGGGTGGACAGGGTGGCTCTCCCCTCATCCTGGGGTGGACAGGGTGGCTCTCCCCTCATCCTGGGGTGGACAGGGTGGCTCTCCCCACATCCTGGGGTGGACAGGGTGGCTCTCCCCACATCCTGGGGTGGGCAGGGTGGCTCTCCCCACATCCTGGGGTAGGTGGGGTGGACGGCCTGGCTCCCCCCACATACCAGCTATATGTGTCACTTCCCCAGCCCTCATTGGTTCTGCTGCACGAGCTGTTCACTCCACACTCCTCATTCTGCTCTGGGACATGAATCTGACCCCTCCAGAGCAGGGTGGCCGCAGTAGCATGGGAGGCCTAGGCTCCCTGTGGGTGGGTGTGTTCTGTTGCTGCCCCCCTTTTCTTCCATAACCATTTACCTTACTGACTACTAAGCACTGTACTGAAAGACTGAGCGACAGGGAATCTCCCTGGGAAAAGCACGCTCCTACAGTTGATTAGAAAGCTGGTGTGTGCTGAGAGGTCTCTTGGCGTCGAGGGATGTCCTAAGCAAACCAGGTCAAAATCCTGGGGATCAAGGTGTAGCCTGAGCTCATTGTGCTTTTCACCATTGGGCGCATGGGGTGCTCTTGAGGCCCGTCCAGCAGAGCCCCCGTGTCTTATGCCTGATTGCCCCTTTGTCTGGCCCACAGATCTGGGTGAGGAAGACCAGCGACAGCACCAAGCTGAGGATCTACCTGGGCCAGCTTCAGCGCGGGCTCTTCGTGATCCGCCGGCGGTCAGCGGCTTGACTTCCTACAGCTCCTCTGCCCTTCACCCTTTCTCGGGAGTGGTTTTTATTTTTGTTCTGTTCTCTTCTCAATAGAAAATTCTGAACTTGCTGGGACTAGCTCCTTGGCTTTGGCACGGAGAACACTGTGGCTTCGCTGCTGGATTCATGGATCGGCGAGGCACTTCGTGGCTGGCCACCTCCACCTGTGCCGTTCTGCCCGCCTCGCCCTCTGCAGACACCGGTGGCCCAGAGATGCTTCCATTCAGGCATATTGGGGCCACTTCGCTGTTTCTTTTATTCCTTTATTTTTTCCCTTGTGCTTTTGAGTTTGAAGGGAAGCTCGCTTCATTATGCAGAGGCCTGTGTACGCGAAGGGCAGGATGGAGTGCACTGCACGGTGCATTTCCTGTCGGCATCCGACAGTGGGTCACGTAGCCACCTCCATTGTCACACCCGGGTCATGGCTTCCCGGAAGCTCGGGCAGAGGCCCCGCGGGAGGAGATGGTCCTCCAGGCTCTCCGCCGTCCTGGAGAAATAAATGCTGTGTAACATCTGCCTCGTGCCTCTGTTCCACAACCGAACTATGAAGCATCGCCTGGAAGCCCACGGGGGGCACGGTAATCACGGTGGGCTGGCGCTGCTGTGTTCTGTGTGTCGTTTCACGTCAGGGATGTGTCTAGACACGTTTCTCCTCGCTCGGGCTGGAACAGAAGTGGTAGCGTCAGGTTTTATTTGCAATTCGTCTCTGCCCTGGCGCTCGGCAGGTTGCAGCAGTGTGCGGCCGACCGGTGTCTGGGCTCTGTCCGAGGTGGGTGGCGAGGTTTGCTGGCAGCAATTGCAGTGGCCTGGTCTTGCGTCCACCCCGTCTGCCCTGGGCTGGGCCATCGTCCAGCTGTAAATTGTGGAACCAACAGCCCATGGGCGGCCCAGCCCGGGGCAGAGAAAGATTTGGCCCTGGTGCCACCTGACCTGTGCTCTTCCTCCTGGGTGCCCCCTGTCCCCCAGTGGCCCTGCACCCCTCTTCTCCTCTCAGCACCTCCTTTGGAGGGACAATTCTTGGGGTGGCAGGGTGGGACAGCTGTCAGCATCTCTCTGGGTAGTCAGCCTGTCTGCACCTGGGGCATCTCAGCGGGTACCTCGCTGTCACTCCCTTGGCTGTTCCTTTCTCCTTTTGACACGCACAGCCACAGCAAGTTGGGGGGCAGTGACAAGCAGTTGGTTACCTCCTAAATTGTGGTCACAGAGACCAAGCCTTTCTGGCTGACAGGAAGTGCACATATAGATTTCTGTTTTAATTTATATCCATCTCCTCTTTCTCCTTCCGGTGCTGGAGTTTTGGGGAACAGTGTGAGCAGTGTTAGTCCCCCCGGCATCCTGTGCTTGCTGCAGTGGCCCGAGCCACACGTCTTCTCAGCAGCCTTCTTGGGGAGTTCTCTTGGTGAGCTCCGGCTGGCCCCATGAGGACAAAGGACACCTCTGGGGGCTGTTTGTCCGCAGATGCCCTGAGGTGGGTGTTCTTTCCGGTCTGCTTCCTATGTTTATCATCCAAGGGTTTTGAAAAACTTCACCAGTCACTCCGCCTGTCCCCAGTCAGTAGACCAAAGCGTGCTTTCCTTGGGCAGGGTTGTATCTGCAGCCCCCCCGCACCCCTCCATTGCTGCGGGGGTTCTCACAGAAGCAGCATGCCTTTCCCCTGTCTCTGGGGCGGGGGTGTGCACTTGGGAGAAGTCCCTTTAAGAGCCAGGTGGGAGAGCTTTGCCTTCTGTCTTCTCTGGGGGTCTGGAGGGCCAGCTTAGATGGTCTCGAGCCAGCTAGTGTGCTCCGGGCCCTAACGTGTCTCCATGGTGATGCAGTGAGATGCAAGGAGAATCTACATGGCTTGCCAGTTACCTGTGACCCAGAAAGTGGAGATTTTTAGTCACCCAGCAGAATTGTTCCACTGGCCTCTGTCCATGGTGAAGTTTGGACCTGGAAGACAGAGAACTGAGGCTCCTGGTGTAAGGACGCCAGCTCGGGCCTCAGCGACTCTTCTTAGGCCCCAGGTTCTGTCTCAGCAGCCAGGTGAACCCCCAGATTCAGCTCAGCCAGACACTCCTGTGGGGAACCCCAGTTGCATTTTTAGCGGCGTTGGCTTCCAATATCACGTCCAGTAATCACTGGGAACCAGTCCCATGTGAGGGTCCTTCTGCTTGGGGGTTGTATGCCCCACTTCTCAAGCCCATGTCTTTTGACCGTCTTCATGTGGGTTTCTGTGGCCAGACCAAAGCCAGGGTGTTGCTTTCAGAGGACACCGGTGTTTGACAGACACCTAACTCCCCAGGGTGGGTAGAGTCCCAAGACTCATCTGCAGCTTACAGTGCACGCGCTTCTACTCGAGGCCCTGAGTTCAGGACAGGGTTGGGTATGGTCCCTTGTAGTTGTACCCTAGCGTGAAGAAGGACTTGTGTGTCTTAACAGTATTTTCCATTCAGCCTTGAACTTTTTAAGAGATACAAATTTCCTCCTCATTTAAACATTTTGCTTCTCTCCTGGGCATTTGAAATCTCTATGTTTGGTATTTCACCAATTTTTTTCCAAGTTCAAACCATTTCAAAACCAGAGCAAGGTTGATGAGCAGCTGTTTTAAGCACAGTGGACTGACATGGCATCGTTTGCTGGAATCATAAACTGTTCTGAGAAGTGAATGTAAATTGTAAAAAGGGTTTTTTTTGTTTTGTTTTTTTAAAACATGACAATAAACTTTCAGAGAGAACCTGGTGAAGCCCAGAGTCTGGTGATCTTAGCTTTTCGTTCCAGCAATCATGGAGGCAGAAGTGGGGCGTGTACCGTGATGACCCCCCCAAAGCCTCACATTCAATTTGGAAAGTGCATTTGGGTGGGTGTTGGCCTTGGCACATAGGCATTCTGCACCCGTGGGGATGAGAAAAGACGACCATGGACAGTGAGATGGGTCGTGGCTCATGGCTCACTGTACAAGCCTGAGCCGTAGCCGGAGCTTCGGATCCCACTCAGTGGAAAGAGAAACGACCCCCAAAAGTTCCCCCTGACCTCCACATGTGTGCAGTGGCACATGCACACCTACCTTCTGACGCTTGCACAACTCGGAAGAAAAATTGCAAATGAGAGT
Source organism: Typhlomys cinereus (assembly GCA_023101885.1). Taxonomy (NCBI): domain Eukaryota; kingdom Metazoa; phylum Chordata; class Mammalia; order Rodentia; family Platacanthomyidae; genus Typhlomys; species Typhlomys cinereus. Next base: position 157,727 of record JALPQD010000071.1, on the reverse strand, counting down.
GTGACAGGTCTTAGGTGGGGAAACCCAGAAGCCAACGTAGGGTGGACCCCTGTTCATTTGATGCAGGGTTGGCATGCTCAGCACAGTGGGGGACAGTATCCGTGGGTACCTGAGAGCAGTACGTGTTACTCCCAAGCAGCAATGTGTGTTGCCCAGCATGGCCACCTTTGGTGCCATGTGTGACCACCTCAGGGAGAGGGAGTAAATGGTGAGGGGGGTGCCTGTCAGGGGTCCTGTGCTGAATCAGATGGGTGGTGATCGTTTTCTAATCTAGTATAACAACACTCAGGCAGTTATAGATGCCAGTGAAGTGTTTCAAAGTAGATGCGCCCCTGTGGCTGGCATTCAGATCAAAAGGAGAGGTCAGGATTGCTGCGCCCTGGGGCTTCCTTGCAGTCCCTGACTTGTTTCTCAGCCTTTGGGAGGCCTTTTACTCCTGCGCTCAGGCCCACGTGCTAAGGCCTGGCTCCCAGCCTGGCTTCTGGAAGTGGTGGGATCCTTGGGGTATGACTGCCAGGCTTGCCCTTCCCACAGTGACCACAGGTAACTGACCATGGACTGAAACCTCGAACTGGTGAGCTGGAGGAGACCTTTCTCCTTTTTAAGTTGATTTTTTAAAAAAAATTTTTATTATTATTATTTATTCAACTGTGTGCATATGCATGTGTATGTGCGTGTGTGTGTGTATGTGTGTGTATGTGTAGAACCACGGACGAATTTGCGAACCACATGGACGCCTCCACCTCCTTCTGCCCCGGGATTCACAGGCTCCGCCCTACCAGGACCAGAAGCGCAGGCCGCCCCCGCTTCCGCCTGGCGTCTATACGTGGGATCTGGGATCCGAACTCAGGACCTTCCGCCTACAAGGTGGAGGCTTAACCCCTGAGCCACCTCTCCAGCCCCTCTTCTTTTTAAGTTGATTATCTTGGCTCTTTTGTGCTAGTAACAGCAAGCTGACAGGAACAATTTGTGATTGAGTGACAAACCCTTTACCTTCTGGGCCAGCTTCCCAGCCTGCTTTTTCTGAATCTGCTTTCACCTCTGATGGAGGCGGACCGTAGGGAGATGCTGGAGGTAGAAATGCTCATTTGCTGGGGCCCCACCTCTGCTGGTCTGCCCTGGGGCACCTGTAACCAGAGCTTGCACAGGGATGCCAGCTGTAGCTCTCAGGACCTACTTTATACAATAGGCACCCGAGAACCTCAAGAAGAGCCTGCCCGAGGGTCTCCAGACTGCTCTCTCCCAATCATCTCTCTCTGGAGGAGAAGGAGAGTTGAAGTCACTAAACTAGCTTCTAAAACTGTCTGGACAAGCCTCTTTACATTTTTTATTTTATGTGTGTTTGTGGAGGGTGACTTTGGGAATCATCCTGGATTGCTTTATCTTCTCATTGCTTCGCTCTGGGATTTCCACCTTCCAGGACTGACTGGAAATGCAGTTCTGCCTGGCATGGGATCTGAACTCAGGTCCTTCTGCTTTCCAGGCAAAGACTTAACTCCTGCGTCATCCCTCCAGCCCCTGGAAAAGCATCTTGATGCTGCCTGGTGCCAATGGACCTTGCCAGGCCTCGTCCTCTCGTGGAGACATTGATGGGACAACTAGAAGGTGAAGTGTTCTCAGGCCACCTGCTTCCAACCATCTGTTCAGGTCTCTGACGACCTGCTTAACAACCGTGCAGTCTGAGGACAGATGGGAATGGATGTGACCCGTGTCTAGTCTCTGACTGTGCTGGAATCCAGGCCCCATCCGTACTAAGCACTTTCCCTGTTCCTTGAAAATGCCCTAGGGCTGAGGAGATGGCTCAGTGGATAAAGCACTTGCCGTGCAAGCATGAAGACCCACGTTCGGATCCCCCAAACCCACATAAAAGCCAGGCAAGAGTGATCACCATCTGTAATCCCAGCATGAGCGAGAGAGAGAGAGAGAGAGAGAGAGAGAGAATCCTTGGGGCAAACTGGTTAGCTAGTCTAGCCAATTGGCAAGGTCTGGGTTCAATTAAGAAACTACCTTATACAATGGAGGACGACTAAGGAAGACACCTGATATTAACATCAGACCTCAGCTTGCATGCGTTCACATGCGCGTGTACACCAGCACACATGAGAATGACATTCCGCATACAAATGCCAAAAAATAAAAAGGAAAGCTATAGATGGGATAAGAATAGAAACAGAGGGACCATTCACTGTGGACACCTCGTCATGAGGAACACATCCAGTTGGGGTGGCCTCCCATGCTTACTAGAATAGGTATTTTTTCCCTAGAAACTGGTTACTAAGACAATGTGTGTGTTTAGGAGGCCTCCCAGGGTAGAGCTGCAGATAAGCATTGTGGGTGCCTGGATGCTCTGTCCTCTGCTGCCGCATCGCCGGGAAGATAACAGATCCGCAAAATAACAAAATTCCCTCTACTGATAGCGGGGAAGGCCAATAGCTTCAGTCTGGAAGGTTCTCTCAATGGCTTCTCAGGGGCTGGAGACTCAGCAGTGTGTTCTGTTTTGCTGTGGGCTGGTGCCAGGTCTGTCAGTATCCCCTTTAAACTCTAGGGATGTGACAGGCAAGAGGTTAGGGTAGGAGTGCTGCCGGGTGGGAAGCTGCCCCCTGGGGACTCCATGCAGATGCCAAAAACAGCAGGCTCAGCGGCCCCCAGCTTGGGAGCCCCAGGGAGTACGCATAATCACCTTTGCTTGACCCTCATGTCCTTCATCCCCGGGAGGCAGTGTGGCACTGTGGCGAGGAGCAAAGACCGTGGAAGGAGGACCCGAATCTGACATTGCTGTCGGATGAGCTTGACCTCGGATGCCTTCATTTCCCCAGGTCTCGGTTTTCTCATGTCAGTCTCACAGGTATCCGGAGTCTTGCAATAGGCATACACGTTGGTCCGCCTGCTCCGTGTGGTGGTTTCTCTCGACCGTCCACCTGACTGAGCTCAAAAAAGATTCAAGAGAGAGGTTCAGCACGCTTCAGGGCGAGTCTGTGGATGCTACCGGAGATAATTAGAGGGGGGAGAATTCTGATCCAACGAATGGCTGAATCCACTGTGGGCCCAAGATTGGAACTGACTTGGGTGCTGGCTTGGCACGCAGCAGCTATGAAAACGAGGCTTTAGGCTGTTACGATCTGCTGGCAACCACAGCCCCTGCATGATGGCCGTGGTGGTATAGGCAAGAAGCACCCCAAACCCCGAGTTCAGGTCCAGCGCCAGTGGAGACCACCCCAGAACCCTTCCGTCTGCTGTGGACAAGACATTTATTTGCCAGCTCTGATTGCCTTCACACCCCATTTATGCGGACATTGAAAACAGCTGAGACCCAGCAATGCTAACTGACTCGCCTGAGGCCAAATGGCTGGTTAGAGGCCAAGTGGACGCCAGGCAGGACAATCTTCCAGGACCTCGACTGGCAAGCTGTGCCAGAAAACAAAAGCACAGTGCTCCCTATCTCATGCTGTGTCTGCCTCTGTGGGCTTCAGCGGCTTCCTGTTGTATCTGTGGGAGGGGGTGGGGGTCTCAAGGAAACAAAGATGGCTTCCCTTATTCCCCCCAACCATCCTCCCCAACCACTTCTGCACACTTTCTGCACACCACTTTTCCACAGAGTTGATTTGGAGATGGAATGATTTTTGGTGGAAGCACTTCCAAGTAGTGTTGGTGCTTTGTCTTGGTTCTTTCTTCTATTGCTATGATAACACAACCCCCTCCAACTTCCTGCTGCCCCTCCCAGGCCAAAGCCATGTGAGGGGGAAAGAGTTTAAAGGGGGCTTTTTATATCACTGCCACAGTCAAGAGCAGAGAACCTTGGTGCATGTGCTGGTCCCTCTCTCTTTGTCTCCTCTCGTGTGTGCACAAGAGGGCACTTGAGTGGATGTGTGTGAGTGCTTGTGGAGGCCCCTAGGGTGATATTGGGAATCATCCTGGATTGCCCTCCCTCCTTATTGCTTCGTTCTGGGGTTTCCCAGGCTCTGCCTTCGAGGGCCAGAAGTGCAGGCCACTGCCATTTCCACCCAGCCCAGCATTTTCACATGGGATCTGGGGATCTGAACTCAGGTCCTTCTGCTTGCGAGGCAGAGGCTTAACCCCTGAGCCATCTCCCCAGCCCACTTTCTCCTCCTTGGGGTCCAAAGATCTCAGCCCAGGCGATGGTGCCCCCCATAGCGAGTCAGTTTTCCCAATCCAGCTGAGGGAGCTCGCCCCACCATATCCACACGGACTACTAAGAAAGGGGCAAACCTCAGCTTGGTAGACTGCAAGTTTGTCAAGGTTTCCTAAAGTACTGAACCAGCTCCCTCCATCTTACCCACCTGCCCAGAGCATGGCCCCACCTACTGTGGGCGGGGTCTTCCCACATCAATCAGACAATCTCCTGCAGGCTTGCTCAGGGCTTGCCTTGACTACTAACTGCACAGATGTGCTCAGAGCTCAGCCTTCAGTTGTCAGGTTGACACCTATTTCTAACCAGGACTCTCATCGATAAATTAGTTTTTTAAAAAGAGAAACTCGAGACTTGGGTGCTAGTACCTGCTCTCCCAGCAGCTGTGTGACCAGGCAGATCACTTTCTTCCTGTGAAAGGTGGAGCAGGTTGGCTCAGGTGATGGCAGCTAAGTGTCCTTGGCGCTGGGTCAGGGTGCACAGGCTTCGGAGACCTGATGAGAAGGGCGGATATATGAATCTGGTGCCAAGATAAACCCCCTTCTGCACCTCAAGAACCTGTATATATGTGGCAGTGTGTAGTGAAGTCTGAAGAGTCTCCCAAACCCGGGAACACGGTCAGTGCTCAATAAATGTATCCCTATTTGTTCTAGTCCCCATGCACTTAGCTCCATCGTGTTTCGGCTTCTGGTCAGCAGAGAACACCTTGTGAGGGAGCAGAGGGGTGTGACCAGCGTGGAAGACGGGAAGCCACACGGACGGGCGTCTAACAGGTGGGTGCTGCCTTGATTGGTTTTACAGAGGAGTTAGTTTGTGGACACTTGCAGAGCATGTAAGTGTGAAATTAGGAAACATCACTGCGGGACCGCCGTGGGCTACAGCACGGGTGATATGAGAGGGGAGATGGGTGAGCAGGGGGGAAGAAGAACAAGGGGGGGGAATAGAAAGGTAATGAGTGAGGAGGGAGAGAGGGGAGAAAAGGAAGGAAAAGAGAAAAAGGGAGAGAAGAGAGGAGAGAGAGAGAGCGAGCATCAGGGAGAGGAAGGTGAGACTAAAGGAAGAGGAGAAGCTAGTGGCTGGAGGCAGCCGGTTTGGAAGTCCAAAGCTGGTTGGAGCCGTGGTTTTGTTGAATGGTTGGTCTCTGGCTTCAGAGCGGGGCTGAGCTCTGCGCTCACCCCCCTCTGTGTTTGCTTCCGTTCAAGTCACTTCCTGTGCGTGGAACTCCCATGCGGCCATGAACACTGCCCAGGACTTCCCTGTCTCCCTCCGTCCCCCAAGAAGTCCTGAGCACACTATTTACCGCACAGGAGGATGCAAAGCCCTTTGCACGTTCTCCAAGATGGCAATCGCTCTACATTTCAAGTACATGGGGGGGGGGGACAGTCCCCAGACACAGGACCAAAGGTGACCGTGGCACAGGCTCCTCTCCTTTCGGGGTGACACTGCTGTTTTCCAGGGGAGCTCTGTGGTGGAGACACTGCTCTGATTATAGGGAAGTGATTGATTTTACCAGGGTCCCTGATGGGAGAGATAGGATCTGGAATCACCCGGAAGACCTCTAGGCTCACCTAGAGGGGTGTGCTTGGCTTCTGCACAAACTGTCGGGGAGTGGGGGCTGCCTTCACCAGTTCAAAATGAGCTCTCGGCTGCCAAGCTGGGCTATGGACTTTGACAGGAAATGTAAGCCAGAATAAAATTCCATGTTCCCCTGAGCTCCTTCACCTGCTGTCATGGTGTGAAATGTGTCCCCCACGGTCTCATAGGTTTGAGAGGTGGAGCCTTGCTGGATGAAAGCGGTCACAGGGGGTGTGGGCTTTGAGGTGGATGAGTCCCGCTCTACCTTCTAGAGAAGTCTTTTGCGGCAAGCTCTCAACCTTTGTGGACGTTAGGGTGTGACTTAGCCTGCCTCCAGCTTCGGCTAGCCCACCATGCCACGTCCACTATGAAAGACTGTTTCTCCTCTCTGGAACCATAAGCTGAATAAATCTCCCTTTCTCCCTTAAGTTGCTTGACTTTGAATGCCTTGTCACAGCAACAGGAAGAGGAACTAGCACACCTGCTGAGCCGTCTTGCCAGCCCAGAGCTACTTTTATTTATTTATTTTTCTTTAAACCTTCACTTCTTAAAAAAAAAAATACTGTTGCAGTTCGCCTACATGGTTGCTAATAAATGACTGTCAAACGGCTTAAGGGAACAAGGGGTTTATTCTCTCTTATACTGGTTACAGTTCTTAATCCAGCTTGACGGGAGAGCACGCACCAACACCAGGGCTGAGGGAACTGGCCACATCATCACCACATAACGGCTGAGAGAGGGACGATCCTTACTTGCCAGACCAGCATATCTGGCCAAGTGTACAGGAGGATGCCGACTTCCTCACCTGGCTCTCAGTATTTTATTCCAGAGCCTAGTCCCATCCACCATGGGCTTGGCCTTCCCCATCAGCTAGACAATCTCCTGCAGGTTTGCTCTGGGCTTAACTCAACCACTAATTCTCTACAAATGTGCCCAGAGCTCAAACCTTCAACTGTCAAGTTGACAGCTATGCTTAACTGTGACAGATACCTTGTTCTCGGGCCCCTGAATCCACAGCCCCTGTGTTTCACCCTATGGAAGAGAAGCCCCCTGTCCTTCGCCTACTGATTTGGGCAGTCCTGGAGCAGGGAGGGAAGATGATGAACTTTACCGCTTTGGTTGGCAACGGAATTTCAACCCATTGCGTGCCTCCACCTGCTCCTTCCTCCCCCCCCCTTCTTCCCTCCCTCCTGTTCCTGCCCTCTTTGCTCTGCACCTAGGATTCCTTCTAGAGCTTCACTCTGAGCTTGCGTTCCACCCTGGGCTCTACCCTCTGGCCCCTGCACTTACCTTTCTAGAACTTTCTGGTTCTGACAATCCAGGAGTCCCAGGGCTCTGCGCTGTCAGCCGAAGGTGCGGTGTGTCAGCCATAGCTGCCACCTTGGAACTTAACCAGGTGGTCATTTTGTAAAGACCGCACACCTCCAGTCTTCCCTTCCCTAGTAACTCCCAGGCTACTCCTTAGCCTGGGACTATAAGAGATTGTGACCCCCACGCAGGGTCTCTCTCTTCTCCTGCTCCCCAAGCTGTCTGGTCTCTCCACCTGTCTCCTCCTCTTCCTCCTGCCACCGTGACGGCTCTCTCCCTGTCTTCTCTGACCTTAAGCCATCTCTTCTGTACTAATGCCTTCCCACCCTAAAGCTACACTACGGCTCCCTTGGTCAACAGACTCTCAACTCTAAATAGGCTCCTCTTTCCTAAGCCTGTCCCTCATGTCAGTTTCCAGTTATTCATGGACCTCCCCGTGGTGCCCACACATGGTGGGAGGCACTCTCCATTCCTTTCCCCACTGACCTAACACAGCTGTGCCTTCAAGTGTGTGTGTGTGTGTGTGTGTGTGTAGAGAGGGCACTGTGCGTCCCTGTGGAGGTCCAAGGATGACTTCAGGAATCATCCTGGATTGCTGTCCCTTCTTATTGCTTTATTCTAGGTTTTCCCAGGCTCCGCCCTCTAGGGCCAGAGGTTCAGGGTGCCATCATTTCCACCTGGAGATTTTCTGTGGGATCTAAGATATGAACCCAGGTCCCTCTGCTTGCAAGGCAGAGGTTTTAACCCTTGCACTATCTCCCCAGCCTCATACTCAAATGTTTTTCATTTTTTTTTCCAATTCTCTTCATCTTGGTGATTTTTTTTTTTTTTAAAACAACCTTGATTTTTCTTTTAGTGGGATTTCAAGGCTGTGTGCTTAACCAACACTCTGCTTCAACCCTTAGGTCTTGTCTGTCTCTTCTCCAGGGAATGTTGTGGTCTTAAGGGATGAGGGATGACAACAGGAACATGCTTAAACCATCAGTATGTTCTTTCTTATTGTGAAGTCACTGATTCAGAGCTGACGTCACATCACTGGCCTTTATCCACCGACTTTGACTTCAGAGCCCAGAGTCAGGATTTAAGACAAGGAATTTCCAGCCATGCACCCCAGGGTTAGAATGTGTGTCTTAAAACACAGGACCTGTGGGTAGAGATGCAATCTGCAGTTACACACACACACCTCAGAAAGGAGAATCAAGCAAACATAACCCACTTTGGGAGTGAGGGTGACCAGAGAAGCGTGAAAAATGTTTAGCCTACAGTATAGTTAAATATTCATGGCGTCTTCAAAGCGAACCTTCTGGAAAGGCTAAGTCCTGTGGAACGCAGCCCTGAGAACACAGAGAGGCAGCTGGGGAAAGAAAAAATTAGGGTCCCAAGCAGGGCGCGGAGGAACTGAGGGTGACCTAGCCACTCCCTGCTGCGGCTGTGACAGAGACTATTTTGGATGTTTCGCGCGTGTGATTAGTAATTTCCTGCTGAGAAGATGTGTGACGATCAGCACTGACTTATCTAGGGTGGCAAATGACCGCATGTGTTCCCTCCCCACCTCTCGTCTGGTCGGCTGGTTTTAGGGGTGCCAGTTAGGCACAGCAGCCATGTTGGCACGTGCCTCAATCCTCTACGGCTCCCATCTATGGCATGGCAGACATTATGGATGGGTCACACTGCGTGCTCCTTCAGGGCACGGGTGAGCGCTTGGAGTCCTTGTCCACAGCACTCCTGGGAGCCACTAACGGTTGAGGGGGAGTGGGGAGCTTGCCGCATGCAGCCTGGAAAGCAGTTCTGGCACTGGCTGAGGCTGACTACATGGCTGACTAAGGAGCAGTTCCCCTTTTACCTGGAGCAATCTAAGGCCATCTTCCCAGACTAAGCAAGCATTTTGATGGTACTTCCCCCTCTACCTTCCCTCCCCTCTTCCTTCCCCTGGTCCTCCCCTCCCCTTCCCTTCTCTCCCCTCCCTCTCTTTCTTCTTCTCCTCTTCCCTCCTCTCCTCTCTGCTTCCCTTCTCTTGCAGTTTCTGCCCTGTCCTGTCCTTACTGGGAAGGACTATGTGTCTATTGTTTATTTACCTGTTTATTCATTTGCCTTTTCCTTTCTCCTTCAGATCCCCCTTCTTTTCTCTCCTCTCCTCCTCTCTCCTCTTCTCTCCTCCTTTCCCCTTCTCCTCCCCTCCTTCCCCTCCCTCCTGTCATAGTTAGACACTAGATATCCACTTGACAGTTGAGGATTTGAGCTCTGGGCACATTTGTAGAGAATTAGTGGTTGAGTTAAGCCCAGAGCAAACCTGCAGGAGATTGTCTAGCTGATGGTGAAGGCCCAGCCCATGGTGGGTGGGACTAGACCCTGGAATAAAATACAGAAAGCTGGGGCTGGAGAGGTGGCTCAGGGGTTAAGCCTCTGCCTTGCAGGCGGAAGGTCCTGAGTTCCAATCCTAGACCCCACATATAGATGCCGGGCGGAAGCGGGGGCGGCCTGCGTTTCTGGTCTTGGTAGGGCGGAGCCTGTGAATCCCAGGGCAGAGTAAACAGGAGGAGGTGGAGGCGTCCATGGTGGTGGTTCCCGAATTCGTCCATGGTTCTGCATACACGCACACACATGCATACACGCACACACATGCATACACGCACACACATGCATACACGCACACACATGCATACACGCACACACATGCATACACGCACACACATGCATACACGCACACACATGCATACACGCACACACATGCATACACGCACACACATGCATACACGCACACACATGCATACACGCACACACATGCATACACGCACACACATGCATACACGCACACACATGCATACACGCACAATTGAATAAATAATTTAAAAAAATTTAAAAAAATACAGAAAGCTGGTTGAGAGAGTTGGCATTCTTACGTAACTTGGCCAGACATGCTGGTCTTGCAAGTAAGGATCATCTGTCCCTCTCTCAGCTGTTATATAGAGATGTTGTGGCCAGTTCCCTCGGCCCTGGTATTGATGTGAGCTCTCCTGTCAAGCTGGACTGAGAAATGTAACCAGACAATTGTGAGAGAAAATAAACTCCTTGTTCCCTTAAGCTATTTGATGGTAATTTCATCAGCAACATGAAGGCTAACTGCTACATCTCCCTTCTCCCTTCCTCTGGTCCTTCCCTCCTGTCCCCTTCCCCCTCTTCCTTTCTCTCTTAGTTTCTGCCCTTCCCTGGCCTTACTGGGAAGAACTATATGTCTTTTATTTATTTACCTGCTTTTTCATTTGTCTTTCCTTCCCCTTCAGTTTCCCCTCTCCTCTCTTCCCCTTCCCCTCCGTCCGCTTCTCTCCCTTCCCTTCCCTTCCCTCTCTTTCTCTCCCCTTTACTCCCTCTCCCTCCCCTCCCTCTCTTGCTTTTCCTCCCCTCCTCTCTTCTGTCTAGTCACCCCCCCATGGCTCAGAGCCTCACCTCCCACACTGTCCATCTTCCATGTTTGTGTGGTCCCTTTCATGGCCCAGAGCTGCACACCCCACATTGGCGCTCCTGGTCACCCTATTGCGAGAGGTCAGCAAAGCACAGGCCTGATGCTCCGGCCACCTGTGCTTGTAGGTAAAGTTTTACTGGGCGGCAGCCACACGCACAGCTTTGGCTCTGTGGGGCAAGGGGCAAGCTGAGCTGTGGGACGAAGCAGAACACATTTGCTGTCCGGCTCCCAGAGAAGAAGTTTCTGGATCTGATGGGCTCCAAAATGTCATGGGAGCTTCTTCAGGCCTCAGTTCTTCACAGTGTTTCCCCCATGTCTGACCATTTCCCGGCGCGCTGACTGTCCCTGCTCCGCTCTGCTTTACTCGGTGACGTGGAAGTTGATAAGCAGCAGTCCCACCTTGCTCTGGCCACTTACTGTAGTTCCTGCCCAGCCCCTGCCCGGCTCCGAATGATCAGAAGCCAGGGACCCACTTGCCTTAGCACCTGCTCTGTAGACTCAGTGTCTAAACAGTTGTGAAGGGAGAGGTGTTGGCAAGCAAAGGGTTCCAGGAGTCACCAGGGAGCTGGGCTGGTCGGGGACCGGGTTTGGCTGACTTCCAGAACCTGTGACAGTGTCACAAAACTTTCTCTGTGGAGCTGCTGAGATAGCTCAGTGTAAGCGAAGCGCCTGTTCTCAAACTTGGAGACCCAAGTTCCATCCCCCTGAGCCCATGTGGTGGAAGGAGAGAACTGGCTTCCAGAGTTGTCCTCTGACCTGTGTGCCCTGGCCCGCGCGTGAGTCTCACCTCCCTCAAATAAATAAGTAAGTTAAGATGAAAAAGGAAGGAAACCTCGTCCTTGCTGCTCACCACTCAGTCGCCTGTCATGGCTTCATAATCATGGTCTTTGTAACTATAAGGACAGTTGCTCACATCCCTGGGGGCTTGTGCCTGGACTGTCTTCCAATGCCAGAATCCACAGATGCTCAACATAAGGTGACGCAGCTTCTGCAAAGAATGCCTTTGTTCACTCACACACATGGCATGCCACATACACCACACCTCACACACATCACACACCACAACATCACACCTCACACACACCACATACACATCACACACCACAACATCACACCTCACACACACCACATACACATCACACACCACATCACACCTCACACACACCACACACACGTCACATACCACATCACATGCCACACACCACACATCACATGCCACACACATCACATGTATTACATGCCACACGTCACACCACACACACATCATACGCCACACACATCACATGTATTACATCCCATGCATCAACCTTATGCCACACATCACACTGCACACACATCACATGTATCACACACATATCACACACCATACACATCACACATGCTGCACACATCACATATCACATGCTACACATATATCACATACATACACATTATATGGTGTGATGAGTGTACTATGTGTGGTGTATAGTGTGTGTGTGTGTGTGTGTGATGTGTGTGACTAGTGTGCTGTGTGTTGTATGTAGTGTGTGTGAGGAGTGTACTGTGTGTGGTGTGTAGTATGTAGTGTGTGTGATGTGGGTGATGAGTGTGCTGTGTGTGTGATAATGTGTGTGTGATACGTGTGTGATGAGTGTACATTTCACATCACATGCTACATATATCAGACACATCACATGTCATGCATATTTTATGCCACATACATCACACATCACATGCTATGCACATTACACACATCATATGTATCACAAATCACACACCACACACATCATACACCATACATCCCATATTCATCCCCCCACATGTTACATGTTATCACACATTGCTCACATACTACACACACACACATTTCACACCACACACACACACACACACCTACACACAGACACACACACACACACACACACACACACAAGCTCTAGTGTGCTTTACTTCTGTCTGAACTGAGCTGTTCTGCTGAAACCTTCCTTCTCTGATTCTGTGTATTATACAGAGCTTATCTGTGAGACCAGGTCACTGGAAAAAAGAATAAATAAAAAATGCTGATTTTTTTTTCATTTTCATGTATATGCCTATGTGTGTGTGTGTGGACACCTATGTGTGTGCAGATGTGCATGTACATGCCTGTGTGTGTGTGTACACTCGTGTGTGTGCACATTCAATGTTTAAAAGACATAAACATATTTATAACAGTTTTCTTATCACAAACCCACCTCCCCCCCACGCATTACTATGCCCACATTATATAGGTTAAATCTGTCTAATATAGATCAAAATCTTATCAAATCCCCCAAACAAGACTCAGTTATATGCATGGTATTTAATATAAATCTCAAACCCCACTAATCCACTAGTGAAACTTAACTTAAACAGACAATAAGTCTAATTATTAATTCACAAAACGATTATAATAGCCCACAAGAACATACTCACAAACATGCAAAATTCACTAAAAAGAATAAAATTCTCCTGCCACCAAGCCCAAATTAAAATTAAAATTAACTAAAAGCAGGCCTTATGTTAAATGATACCCCATTTTATTAAAAATTTAACATTTATTCAAATCACAAAAGTAAAATTTAAGTAATAATTTACTGTTAACTTGCTCGTCAGTATGTAAAATTTTGGTGGGTTAATGTAGCTTAACACAAAGCAAAACACTGAAAATGCTTAGATGGGCTAAACCTGACCCCACACACATTTGTATAGAGCCCTAAGGGTGACTCTCCACTTCATTGCTGTGAGCTTGTGTCTCTAATCCAACCCCAAACTCACCCACAGGTCTAGTTTGGCTAGTCGGCTTGCTCTGGGGTCTCCCTGGCTCTATCTTCTGAGGCTGGAATTATAGGGTGAGTTGGCATTTACATGGGGGAGATCTGGGGATCAGAACTCAGGTTGTTCTGCTTCGCCGCAAGCGCTTTAGCCTTTCTTTCTTTTTTTTAATTTTATTATTATTATTATTATTTATTCAACTGTGCGCATGTGCATGTAGTGCGTCTGTGTCTGTGTGTGTGTGTATCTGTGTATGTGTAGAACCACGGACAAATTCGCGAACCACCATGGACGCCTCCACCTCCTTCTGCCCCGGGATTCACAGGCTCCGCCCTACCAGGACCAGAAGCGCAGGCCGCCCCCGCTTCCGCCTGGCGTCTGTCTATACGTGGGATCTGGGATCCGAACTCAGGACCTTCTGCCTGCAAGGCGGAGGCTTAACCCCTGAGCCACCTCTCCAGCCCTAGCCTTTCTTTCTCTAGGCGCCTTCCCGTCTCCATGTTCCATGTATACATGTGCTTATTTAAATCTAGGTTCCTGTGGGAGGAGTTTGTCCTTCCCACTGTCCTCTCTGTTCCCCACACCCCTTTTATACCTCTTCCTTCCCCATATCTCCCTCTACCTTGTAAATCTTTATTGTGTGTACACATGTGTAACATGATGTATGTGTGTGTGACCAGTTGCTATGTGTGGTGTGTAGTGTGTGTGATGAGTGTAGTATGTGTGTGTATGTATGTATATGATGAGTGTGGTATGGGTGGGGTGTAGCGTGTGTGATGTGCACACACACATATATGTGGGGGGACTTGGATGCTTTGCTGTGCACGTGCCAAGGTGAAAGGACTACCCTGCGGTGTGGGTTCAGGCGATGGGCTGCCTGTCACTCAGGCTTGTGTGGAAAGCGTCTTGGTCAACAGAGCCCTCTGACTCTTTTGATTTTCTTGCCCCCATTTCCCTCTCTTGTCCCCCTCCCTGTCTTCCCCTCAAATTCTTCTCCTTTTACGTGACACCCATACATGCATCAGGATTCCACAGGAGAGGACGCACAGGGCATTTATCTATGCATCTGGCCTGTTTCACTGGACTAGATCTCAAATTCTATCCGCGCCCCCAAACTCTCACCGTGCTGGTGTGCTTGAGTCAACACACAAATGGAGTGTGAACTGCTTCACATTCCTGGCTTCCTAGTAATGGTGCCTTTCATCCTGTGTCTCCATCCTGCAGCGGGTCGGGCTCTTGCTGAGTGCTTCCTGCTGGCATTGGGCTGGGGGTCACTTCAGTGGGAACATTATCTTCCCGATTCTTCGCGTCTGCACTGTACCTAGAGAACATCTTCAGATTGGGGGTCAGGCGAACCCCCAGCCATGAGCAGGAAATGACTGCGGGGCTAGTGGCACCGCTGCGACCCTCCCCCCCACTCCCCACTCCCAACGACTAGAATGTTAGTTGATAAACTCTCTGAACCCTGGGGTTTAGGTCTCACAATTAAGGACTGTATTGCACGGTGAAGGGAGAGCCTGGTAACACCAGGGGGCGCCACCCACCTAGGCTTTCCATGGAGACTCCCCGCACGCAGGGTAGCCCCTACCCAGCCTGTCCGTGTCCATGCAGGGCTGCCAGCCTCTGACCCCTTCCTATGCCTGTCCCTTGGGGAAAAGAGCAAATGACATGGCCGAGAAGTGGCTCACAGAGTTGTCCTCTGACCACCATGTGAGTGTTGTGGCATATAAATAAATAAAACAAAATAAAAGTAAGCAATTAAAATGGCAAGGTCCATGCAATCTATACTTTACTGCAATAACAAATCATCAGCAGCAGCAAAAACTCAAATGAATGGAGCCATGACCTTTTGCCAAGCCGTGGAGTTGTCTGGTGCCTTGTGTCACCAAGACGCTGCAGTGCGTACCACGGAACAGGGTCCGGGAAGGAGCAGCTGGAGTGCTTGTCTCTGGCCAGCATGTGGACATCGAGCTTTACTTTTGAGTTCCATTGGTCACTTGTCTCATGCTGGGCACTGTGGGGGATTTTTGTTTTATCGTACAAGCCACCCGCTTAAGGCTGGCAGATCCACGCAGGATGATTGCTCACGAGTCTACATGTGGATAGACTGAGACCCAGAGAGAGAGGCAGAGCTGGTACTAAAAAAAGCCAGGTAGTTTGACCCCTTAGGGCCTATGCTTTCTTGATTTTGAGCCAGGGTGGCTTGGCGATGCTTCGGAGGGAGGGATGCTGACCGGGAGGTTCTGTTCTTTCTTTTGGGCTGTTGTTTTCTTCTTTCTTTCTTTCTTTCTTCTTTCTTTCTTTCTTTCTTCTTTCTTTCTTTTCTCCCTTCCTTCTTTTTCTCTCGTTCTCTCTCTTTCTCTCTCTTTCTCTCTTCTCTTTCTTTTCTTTCTTTCTTTCTCTTTCTTTCTTTCTTTCTTTCTTTCTTCTTTCTTTCTTTTCTTCTTTCTTTCTTTCTTCTTTCCTCTTTCTTTCTCTCCCTTCCTTCTTCTTTCTCTCTCTTCTTCCTTCCTTCCTTCCTTCTCTCTCTTTCTTTCTTTCTCTCTCTCTTTCTTTCTTTCCTCTCTCTATTTCTCTATCTTTCTGTATTTTCTCTCTCTCTCCTCTCTCTCTCTCCTCTCCTCTCTCTCTCTCTCTCTCTCTCTCTCTCTCTCTCTCAGAGGATACGGTACTTATGCCTGTGGAGGCCCAAGGGTGATCTTTGGAATCACCTTTGATTGTGCTACTGTTCCCCACACACCCCATTTGTTCTGGAGTTTCCCAGGCTCCGCCTTCCAGGGCCGGAATTACAAGCTGCCACCATAACTACCTGGCGTTTTTTTATGTGGACTCCTAGGATCTGAACTCAGGACCTTCTGCTTGTAAGACAGAAGCTTAATCCCTGAGTCATCTCTCCAGCTCAGGCTCATGCCTTTAAAAAACTTTATTTTTATTATTTTTTATTTTTCCTAGTTTTACAAGCATATTGAGTAATTATCCCTGCCCCCTGCTTCTCCCCTCCTTCCCTCCATTCCTCCTTCCCTCCCTTTCCTTCCTTCATCTGTCCATCCTACTCCCTCCCACCCCCCACTTGTCTGCTTCTATGGACCCCAGAATTTTCTCTGAATTGTCTACTCTAGTGGGGGTTCAGGCCTCTGTGGCAGACCAAGTGGCCCTTCCTTGGGCAGACCCACTGATAGGGGCATTCCCCCTCACCTGTCTAGCCCTAGCCCCTAAGGTTTCCACTGCATATAATTATCTCTCCTGAGATTCTCGCTAGTCTATGGGGACATGTTGGTACGTCAGTAATTATGCAGGTCTGATAAGGACAATCTCATTGCAGTGAGTTCCTGGATACAGCATCTCTACCTTGAGTGGAGTGTCTTGTCCAGTGATGAACCTTCCTGTCTTTAGGCTCTTACAATCTTACTGCCCCCTCTTCCTCAAGGTTCCCTGAGCCTTGAGGAGAGAGATTTGACTGGCCTGGTTCCGGGTGAACATTGCAGGGTCACTGGTACTTTGCATTCTGGTTGGCTATTCTGGCCATGCCTTTTTTAAAAAATGTGTGTGTGTGTGTGTGTGTGTGTGTGTGTGTGTGTGTGTGTGTGTGTGTGCAGGTGTGTGAATGTGGAGGCCAAAGGATATCCACTGTCCTGTTTTATCTCTCTGCCTCCTTCACTTGAGAAAAGGTTTCTCACTAAACCTAGACTTCAGCTGGTGGCCAGCAAATCCTCCTGTCTGTACTCCCCATAACCCTGGGGTTACAGGTGTGGGAGTGACCATGCCTAGCTTGATATATACTAGCTGGGGATTTGAACTTGGATCCTCAGGCTTGTACTGCAAGTGTCCTTACCCTGCTAAGACATCTCCTCAGCCCCATGTTTTAAACTGAAACGTTTCTGGCTGAAGGTTGGAGCCGAGATGCTTAACTGTGGATTAAAGACTCCATTTTTGAGAATTTACTTAGTTAAACACTAATAAGAGGGAAATGGAGTTGTTAGCTCCCAAGCAACTCTGGGCTTTCTGAGTCTACAGTCCAAAAAGAAAATCGCATTTGCAGAAGCTGTGCCTTTCCTTTGAACAATGTCAATTAGATCAGAGAAGCGCTTTTCCTGGGAGCAAAACCAGAGCTCAGAGGGACTTTCCTGTGGCCTGGAATGTTCCCGAGAGGAGAATCCATGCTTCCTTGCTAGGGCCGAGACAGCCAGACTGGAATTTTCTTGTCTGTCTCTCTGCCTTATCAGGGATGGATTACGGCATTTGATGATTTAATCTGTGTAATCTCTAGACACAACATGTCTCCACTTGGCTGCCAGGAAAATGTTAATTTATTCTGCTTCTGGGGCTGGAGAGGTGCAAGTGATTGAAGCAGCAGCAGCGGTGTGTGTGTGTGTGTGTGTATGTGTGTGTGTGTGTGTGTGTGTGTATGTGTACATTGAGGTCTGCATGAAGAAAAGCAAACAAGCCTAAACTTAAGAGATTTAAAATTCCTTTTTAATGTATTATGTAGTGTGTTTGTATGCACGTGTGTGTGCATACATAAGAGACTGCACAAAGAGAAGCAAACAAGCCTAAACTCAAGGGACTGAAGATTATTTTCATACATTTATTTTGGTGCGTGTGTGGGGGGGGCTCACACTCCATGGTGTACCTGTAGAGCTCACAGGACCACCTTCATGCACAGAGATCAAGCAGCAACCTGTGGGAGTCGTGGGTTTGTCTTTGTACCATGTGGGCTTCAGGGATAGAACTCAGGTCCTTAGGCGTGTTTGGCAAGCGCTTTAGCCATTAAGCCGCCCCCTCCCCTTCTCTGCAAGGGATTTTAAGTAGACATCACATGCATCTTCTTTGGGCAATTACAAAACCACCCCACCCCATAAATTCTATGCAGAATATTGTATCCAGTTCAGATCGGTGTTAGGGGTATACAGGGAGGGCGTGGTGGTGGAGGAAAAGTGCTTAGCACAGTCTCCCAGGGAATTTATTTATTTATTTATTTGGAGAAAGGGTCTCTTGGCCCAGGCTTGCCATGTATCTGAATATGGCCTTGAGTTTTGGATCCTCCCTTCTTTGCCTCCTGGGCACTGGGTTTATAGGCATATACTATCTGGCCTGTCTATAGGCATACACTGTCAGAGATCAAAGTCAGGGTTTCATGTGTGCTAGGCATGTCCTCTAGGCATGTCCGAGCTATATGACTAACTCTGGGGTTTCTATTCTTTTATTATTATTTTTTCATTTATTATTATTATTATTATTATTATTATTATTAACGTCTGAGTGTATCAGAGAGCACTGTGTGTGCCTATGGAGGCCCAAGGGTGACTTCGAGAATCACCATCGATTGTTCTATCTCCTCCTTGCTTTGCTTTGGAGTTTCCCAGGCTCTACCTTCCAGGAATAGAAGTATAGGCCGCCACTATTTCCACTTGGTGTTTTTCTTTTTCTTTTTTTTTTTTTTAATTTATTCAATTGTGCATGTATGCGTGTGTGCACGTGTGTGTATGTATGTGTGTATGTGTGTGTAGAACCATGGGCGAATAAGGGAATCATCATGGATGCCTCCACCTCCTCCTTGTTTTTCACTCTGCCCCGGGGTTCACAGGCTCCGCCCTACCAGGACCGGAAACGCAGGCCACCCGCGCTTCGTCTATACGTGGGGTCTAGGATCTGAACTCAGGACCTTCCGCCTGCAAGGCAGAGGCTTAACCCCTGAGCCATCTCTCCAGTCCTTCTATTCTTTTGTAAATGAGTTACAGTAGACTAGCCTTGGCAATTGGAGACCTAAGAGGTGGACCTCCTGCACAGGGACAGGAGCCTCTAGATGAAGGTTGGCCTCTAAGCAGGCCAATGAGACATTGTCTTGATTGAATAATTGATGTGGAAGCCCTGGCCTGACAGTGGGAGGCATGTTCTCTAGGTTGGTGGTCCGGGGTTGAATGAAAGAAGAAAGTAAGCTGAACACACGTGGTCAAATGCTCTGCTTTCTGTTTGTGGACGTGATGCAGAACAGCTGCTTTGCCTTCCTGCTGCCTTGACGTCCCCGCCATGCTGAACTGTCCCTTGAATGATGAGCAGCTCTAAGCCCTTTCCAAGTTGCTTTTGTCCTGGTGATTACTGTGCCTTGCTCTATAAGAACCTCTCAGTAGCTTTGATGACTTGGTACCGTCCAGCCCATTTCCCCGAGGAGTACATGGAGGTGTCCAGAGATCAAGCCGTTGCCCACGATGCAGCAGACATTAGGAGAGTGAGGATGTGAAAGCCCACAGCTTCTTGCTGCTATCACAGCTCACCGAGGCTTTCTCCAATTTTTTTTTTTTGCGGGGAGAGGGCTTTCTATGTGGGAAGGATCATGATCTGAATGCTGAAATGTGGTGCAGGGGGAGATGGAGACTTGAGGGTGAGAGATCTTCCCGACCGCTCTCCCACCTTATTGCTGGGAGCCTGGGCCTCTCATTAACCCAGAGCATGCCGTCAGGGCTAATCTGACTAGCCAGCTTGCTCTGGGGATTCCCAGTCTCTGCCTTCCAGGGCTGAATGACAGGTGGGTCCACATGCCCTCCTGGTATCTTACACGGGATCCAGGGACCCAAACCCACATCCTTTTGTTTGCGTGACAAGCGTTTTTTTAACTAGCTGATCTCCCCAGTCCCTAGAGATTTCCCCCACTTCTAACCAGCCCCTGGATGTTGTTGGGGGCATCTGGAGTAGCTAGGATCCGGGATGTGCTCATCTTTAGCTCATTTGAGCCTCCCCTACGCTCTGTGGGGAATCAATGTCATCTCCACTTCCTAGAGGAGGAAACTGAGGAGTTTGAAAAATAGCTACAAATACAGGCATCAGGCACCTCCCGGAGGCAGACAAGGGACACAGTGGCTCTCATGACAGGAAACGGGCCACCCAGGAAGGAAGGTGCTGAATGAGGACATCTAGGAGGTTCTGAGCCCACTGAAGGATTGTGAAGTGGATGATTGAATGTCTTGGGTTTAAGTGTGGCTGTTTACCAGAGGGAGGAGAGACATAGGTCTGTGTGTGTGTGTGTGTGTGTGTGTGTGTGGTTACACAAAGGTCAAAGCATGCCTAACTCAAGGAATTTTTATTTTGTTTGTGTGCAGTGTCTATGTACACGTGCGCATGCTGATGTGCACATGCATGTGAAGGTCAGAAGACAATCTCAAGTGTCATCTATCTTTTGTTTGTTTGTTTGGTTTTGATTTTTTTTTTGAGATGAGGTCCTTTGCGGTGGCTGTCTTAGGGGAACTTTCCCAGTAGGTGAGTCTGGCTGTCCAGCGGACCCCAGGGATCCACTGTTCCCCAGTCCTGGAATCATAACTTATGCCACCATCTCTCACTTTTTTTTTTTAAAGAAATAAGCT
Organism: Typhlomys cinereus; assembly: GCA_023101885.1. Classification (NCBI taxonomy): domain Eukaryota; kingdom Metazoa; phylum Chordata; class Mammalia; order Rodentia; family Platacanthomyidae; genus Typhlomys; species Typhlomys cinereus. The sequence continues at coordinate 137,113 of JALPQD010000071.1, read as the reverse complement.
CCATCTTATCCACCTGCCCAGGATAAAGTCCCATCACCACAGTCAGGTACCCAGTCCTCGCATTAGCCAGTCTCCTGCAGGGTTGTTCTGCTAGGGAATTGCTACATCGCCCCACCCCACAAATGGTATGCAAAATGTCATGAGTGTTCCTGAAGGGTGCATGGAGGGAGGAAGGGGTGGAAGGATAGGGGGCTTTTCACAGTCTCCAAGATGTCTGTTTTGTGCGATGTCTGTTTCCTGACACATTTTTCTTCATAGGTTTTCTGAAAGGCTCAGTCTTCAGTTGTCAAATTAGCATCTACAACTAACTGTCACGTCTCCTCGCCCCTAAATCTTCTCTTCTTATGAGGATACCGGTTATATTGGTTTGGGATTGACCCTAATGATCTTATTTTTTTTAAAAAAATTATTTATGGGAGAGAGAGAGAGAGAGAGAGAGAGGTCATGCATGCCATAGGTCCAGGGCAGAGGACGACTTTTAGAAGTCAGTTCTCTCCTACCACATGGGCTTCTGGGGATCAAACTCAGGTTATTGGGTTTCTAAGCAGATGCCTGAAACATTATCTTACCATCTCTTAATGATATTCTTTAATTACCTCTTTAAAAACCCTCTATAAGCCCAGCGACATTCCAAGGTAGGGCTTCAGCATATGACGTTTATGGATGCAAAGTTGCACCCCCAACTTCTTATCCTTAGTGAGCAACCTAAATACCTTCTGGAAGTCTTCCTTTTTCTCTATACCACCCAAACCAAGTTAGCTTTCCCTGGTATTCTGCGATATTCCTGTTTTTGGGTCCCTCAACACTTGTCTTATTCTCTAGGCGCATGCTCATCAGTAGGTTTCCATCATTCTGAGACTGTATCTTTGGCTGTGGCTCTATCCCTAGTCTCATGGCCCCAACTAGCTCATAGTAGGCAGCTCATGTATATCAGTGGAATGACTGAAGGAAGGAAGGAAGGAAGGAAGGAAGGAAGGAAGGAAGGAAGGAAGAGGGGGAGGAAGGAAGGAAGAGGGGGGAGGAAGAAAGGAGGGAAGGAGGGGGGAGGAAGGAGGGATGAAGGGAAGGAAAGAAGGAGGGAAAGAAAGAGGGAGGCGAAGGAGGGATGGAGGGAAGGAAAGAAGAAGGGGAAGAAGGAGGGAGGGAAGGAGGGGGGAAGGGAGGGAAGAAGAGAGGGAGGGAGGGAGGGAGTGAGAAAAGGAAGGAAGGAAGGAAGGAAGGAAGGAAGAAAGGAAGGAAGGAAGGAAGGAAGGAAGGAAGGAAGGAAGGAAGGAAGGAAGGGAGGGAGGAAGGAAGGAAGGAAGGAAGGAAGGAAGGAAGAGGAAGGGAGGAAGGGAGGAAGGGCCTGGAGATGGAACAGAATCCAGCGACTCTCCATCTAGTTAGACTGAGACCAAAACTATGAATCAAGGGGTGATTTTTACCTGTTTAAAGATCTGCATAGCAAGTGATTTCACACCAATACACTGAACCCCCCTCCACTGTTGCCTGTGGGCATGAAACATGCAAATTGAGTCCGGAAATCCATTGGCGCTCAAAGGCAGTCACTCACCCAGGGACCATGTGGTTATAACATCCTCCCTGGTAACTCGGAGAGAAAGGGAACCACAAGCCACTGTGTAACCAAAACCAAACAGCAGTGGGCTTCCTCCTGTTAAAGAGATGCTAAAATCCAGTTCTTTTGTGGGAGCTCATGACTGATTTTATTTTTGCTCTTTTGTTTCTGAAGATGTCTGGATTCACATTGGATTTAGGCCGGCTTTTAGTTGGATCCATCTTCTGAATCTAATATTTGGGTTGTGCTAAGGTTTAACGTACCAGTGCAGCTTGATTTTAGCGTTTGGCTCATACTATTTAGAAGGTCATGGTGCATCTCAGCCTTTCTCTTGCTACAAAGTCCTGGGAAGTTATTCTGTACAGTCTCCTGCCTGCAAAAGGATTTGTCCAGGGAGTGATACCTATTTATTTACTTATTTTATTAGTGTGTGTGTGTGTGTGTGTGTGTGTGTGTGTGTGTGTATGCATGCATGTGGACATAGTTGTGTGTGTGCACTGGGTTGATTAAATCTGTATTTCTAACTCTGGTAAAAAGCATTTGAAGGTCATTGCTCTCTATTTTGTGCCAATGCAATAGTCAGTAACTATACATGGCCACTGGATACTAGAAATATTGGTATTCAGATGGGGGGGATGACTCAGTCAGTAAAGTGCTTGCCATGCAAGCATAAAGACCTGAGATCGATCCCTCTTTCAAGAAAAAAAATGCCTTAAAGTATTAGGAACTCCTATCCAGAGCAGGTCTCAAAAGCCTATGACGACGGAGGGTATGATCCCTGGCCCTGGGAGATGCGACTGACAGTTTGAGATGAAAGAAAGATGGATGGTATAGAGACGGTCCAAAGATATCTGGCTGGCCATGTCCCCTGCCTCGGAAGCACATCCAAGATGAACCTTCCCTCCCTTACAGTGTGTCCTCAGGTATTTTATTACAGCAGCAGAATACTGACTGTTGCAGTTTGTCTGCATGTTGCCAATAAATTCATGACTGAAACGCTTAGGGGATCAAGGAGGTCTTACTATTTTTTTTTTTTATTCTGTCCATTACAGTTCTTAGTTCAGCTTGACAGGAGAGCTCACACCAATACCAGGAGTCGAGGGACTTGGTCCCCCATAGGCTCATGTGTTTGAATCCTTAGTTGTTTGGGAAGGTCATGGTACCTGTAGGAGGTGGAGCCTTGCTGGAGGAAGGCAGCCACAGGGGGTGAGCCTTGAGGTTGGTTAGCCCCACTCTGCTTCCTCTAGCAGCCTGCTCTTGCGCTTTGCTTTCGCAGCCTCCACGATGGATGTGACTTGAGCATTCTCCAGCTTCCGCCAGTCAGCCATGCCTTTTCTGCCGTGATGGACTATACCTCCCCTCTGGAACTGTAAACCAAATGAATTTCCTTTTCTCCCCTTCAGTTGAGACTGAGTCTTGTGTTGCAGCAGCACAGAGAGTAACCGTTACAGAAAAGGTAGCATAGAAACGTAAATGGAAAAGCTGAACACAATGTAGCGTGTCCTTTACACATGATCGATGGAAGAAAGTTGGAAAATTTATTCTTGGAATGAAGCTCTCCAGAAGTAAGCCTGTTTATCTAAAGCACAAAAATGCTCTTATTTAAATTTGTGCATGTTTGTGTGTGTGTTAACCTTGGACTGCCTCCATTTATCATTGTGGTGTTGCAATATCAAATCCAGGGGTCTTGCATGTGCGAGGCAAGTACAATTACTGAACTGCTCCCTCAATCCTGAATATCTTTCTCTATTACATATCACAATCATCTTTGTAAGCCAAGATGATTCATGACACTTACAGCCTTGTTAATAAACCCCATAGCACTCCATCACGTGACCATACAACTTTCACTTAGCTAGCTGATGAGTTGATGGAAAATTAGATTTTTTTTTTCATTTTGCGATCATCCACAAAGCAAGGAATGACTTTGTATACCTTTGGTTTCTAGGGTCAGTGAGTGGAAAGGCTAGATATTCCAAGTGAACATGGTTGGGTCAAAGTTTCAACACATTTAAAATTTTGATAAGTTCTTCTAAACTGCTAGATGGCCAGTTTTTTTTTTTTTTAAGGAAAGGGTAATGAGTTCGATTTTGGTCAAATAGGGTCAAGGTGCCAAAGGCCTAAGGTCACTATTGATGTCCTCGAATCAATTAGGAATAAAGAATGGGAGTCTGAAGAGAGGCGGCAGCTGGTGATGTGCCCAAACCAGATTTGTAAAATCGCTAAGCCTCATCAGGATATAATAAAATATGCTTCAAGTAGAAAGGAGAATATTCTAGACACGTCCATTAGGAAAGGTTCTGTGCACTGCGCAAAGGGTACATCCAGCCCGAGTAAACAGGGTCACCTGAAGTTTACCACTGAGGTCATATGCTGGCTGTGACAAATCCTAATTGCACATTCGAGCAATTTTGCCTCGCCTCCTTACATTTAGAAGAGCTTTTGGGGATGACTTAGTTTTCCTAGCATCATCTGAAACCTTTCCAAGTGTCCTTGTTCCCTAGCCACAGCCCTGTGGGAGCTCATGTCCGCTGAATACCTTGGAGCTGTCATTGCTCCTTGTAGCAAGAGCGAAGGACCCGTTGAGGAACCAGGGGTGTCTTAGTAAAAGGGCGTTGGAAGGGCTTGATGAAAGAAGGTCATCGCTGGGATCGGAGTGTCTCCCAAAGACTCTTCTGTTGATGAGGTGATCCCTTAGCTGGTGGCACTATTGGGCAGTGCTGAAAACTTTTGGAAGTGTGGCCTAGTGAGTGGAAGGAAGTGGGTCATTAGGGGTGAGCCCTAGAAATAGAAGTATGTGCTGGAACTTCTCATTTCTCTGTCTCAGCCTGTCTGTCTCTCGGTCTCCGTCTCAGACTCTCTGTCTCTGTCTATGTCTAGTTCTGTTTTTCTGTCTCAGTCTCTTTCTCTCTTGTCTGTCTTTCCCTGTCTCTGTCTCTGCCTTGGTCTCTCTCTGTCTGTTTATTTCTCTGTTTTCTATTTTCTGCTTCCCCACAGGCCCGCAGGGATGTGGCCAAGTGACCGTGGACGGAAGGCTGTATGAGCCTCATAATCATTGTTCTGTTCAGTTGCTCTCCTCAGTTTGGGCACGGCCACAAAGGACTTGGACTTGGGTGGAATCATGAAATGGATGGCGTCAAGATCTGACTTCACTAGGGATGAGCCTGGCAGGAAGTGGGAGCAAGTCTGTCATGAACACTGTTTTTTGCATGACTGTATGTGTAGTGTACATGCATGTGTATATGTGTAAGCATGCACATGTGTGTACACGCAGACCTGCACTCCTGTGTACATGTAAACATACACATGCGTGTGTGTAGGATGCACATATGTGCATGCGTAGGCATGCATATGTTTATTTGCAAGCATGCACATATATGGAGGCCTGAGGTTAATAGTGTGTGTCTTCTTTGCGCTCTCTCCATATTATTGGTTGAGGCAGGTCTCTCAGTTGAACCCAAAGCTCAGCATTGCGCTAGTCTGGCTAACCAGCTTGCCCTGGGATCACATGTCTGCCTCCCCAGGGCTGAGATTACAGGCCACAGTCGTGTCTGACTGCATTTTATGTGGGTTCTCTCCAGCTTAGTTTTTTTTGGTAACACGGTCTCATGGAGCACAGACTGGTCACTATGCCGTTGAGGATGATCCTGAGGTCCTGATCGTCTGCTCTTCACCTCTTCAATGGCTGCTGGGATCCCAGGCATGTGCAGCAGTCCTTGCCAATGCAATGGGAGAGATGGAAATGCGCGCTGGGTCAAGTGCCCATAGGTGCCGGGAATCGAACTCAGAACCTTATGCTTTCATGGCAGACACTTTATCCACCGAGCCCTCTCCAACACCCCTACTTTAACATTTTTGATATTTATTTATTTATTTTTTTGCTTGTGTGTGTGTGTGTGTGTGTGTGTGTGTGTGTGTGTGTGTGTGTGTGTCAGAGGGCACTGTGTGTGCCTGTGGAGGCCCAAGTGTGAGTTCAGGAATCACCTGGATTGCTTCTACCTTCTCCTTCCCTTGTTCTGGAGTTTCCCAGGCTCTGCCTTCCAGGATCAGAAGTGTAGACAACCACCATTTCCTTCTGGCATTTTTACATGGGATTGGGGATCTGAACTCAGGATCTTCTGCTTGCAAGGCAGAGTCTTAACCCCCTGAACCATCTCTCTGGCCCCCGCCTTAACATTTTAAGTGGACCCCTTCTCTTTGCTTTGAACCCATGCATAACCGACCTTTATCAAGCCCGAAGTTGGAATCACTGACTGTTTTGACCTCGCTCGCTGTCTGCCTGAAACATGCTTCTTAATGGCCACCAAGCACGGATCCAGACCAATGCTTTCTGGATGGAAAAGTGGCTCATGGAGGTCTGCTTTGGCCATTTATTTGAATTATGCTTTCAGACTTTCCGAAGTCTTCATTTCAAATTGGTCTTAAACGGGCCTGAATTTAAGATTCCTCTCCAGCTCCTCCGTCCATTCCGAGCTGCCCCGAGCTCACTGTCAAGGAGCTAATGATCATACCAGCCACTGAGACAGGCAGAAAGCTCTCCCCATGAAGGGGCCCCATGGTGGGCCATTTGTAAAAGGGAAAAGATGTCTTTCAAATAATCGCCTTTAATTTTTCTGCTAGGCTGAGTCCTCCTTCCTCAATTGAATTCTCAAAGTTCATCTACAGGTTAAAAAAATTCTACACTTGTCTTCTGAAATCTCCTGATTTGTTTCAAATAGTATGGGTTCTCCTGTCCTCCTGCCACACGTGACAGAGTGTATTAACGCTTATTGGTGATATTTGTCATAAATTTAAGTGATTTGCACATAATCACTAAAAGTTATGAGGCTGCATAGATAGTTCATTGAGTAAAATGCTCATGGTATAGGCATGAGGGCCTGAGTTTGAACCCCAGCACTCACATAAAAGACCAAGGGAGGTGGTACACAGGGAGCAGAGACAGGGGATACCTGGAGCTCACTGGTGGCCAAACTAGCTGGTTTGAGTGCTGAGTCAGAGAGAGACTAGGTCGCTTCAAAAAAGTGCACAGTGGAAAAATAGTGTAGAGTAACTAAAGGAGACATTGACTGCTGGCTCTGCATGCATGCATGCACACACATGCATACACACGTGTGGATATTCACACATGCACATGCATATCCACACATGCACATACATGTATACATATCCACACAATGCTCACATACCTGTATGCACACTCACACAAATTTACACACGCACACATATACGCACACTCACACACACGTGTACACATGCTCACATACATGCACACACATGTACATGCATACACACATGCACATCCACGCATATGTATAGTCACACATGTACATGTGCACTCACACACAGACGTGCCCATACACGTGTCTGTGCACTCACGCACATGCACACATATATGTATGCACCCACTAACACATGCACACATTATTTAAGTTACATATTTCATTTGGGTCAAAAATACTTCCATGTGTATCTATGTATCTCTCTATAGTATGTCCATTAGAGATATATCTATCCTTTCTCTATGCCGCTGTTTCTTTATAATTATCATTTATCTATCATCAATCTATCATGTTTTATCATCTATCATTTTCTATGTATCTATCTAACATCTATCTATATATTTATGTATCTATCTACTGATTATTTACTATCATCTATCTACTTAAGCATGTATCTATCATCTAGTTATGTAGCTGTTTATCATCTGTATGTATCATCTCTTTTACTTATCCTCTATCAATTATCTATCTAACTACCTATCATCTGTCAACTTAACATACATCAATCCATTTGTCATTTATCTATCTATCTATCTGTCTGTCTGTCTGTCTGTCTGTTAGTCTATCTATCTTCTATATATTATAAACAAAACCCAAGATTTCATGGTATTACTTATTTGAGCACAAAATTTACCATGTGAAATTTACCTCTGTGAAGAGAGTAGAGGTCAAGGGAGCTTGGACATACGACAAATCTTGTGTTTTGCAGCTGCCCTTTGATAATTGACACTGGACAAATGTCCTTGCTCAGGCCTTTATCATCTGTATCTAAGCCTTCCTGCCAAGTATAACTTGTTGTCTAACTCATTTCCACACAGCAGCCAAAGTAATTAAAAAAACCCCATAAATTGGAGAACTTGTTGCTTTTACACCTGTTGGTGACTTCTCATTGTTCGTCAACACAAAAATCCCTTTGCAATGAGGATGGTATCTGGGAGATGGCTCAGGAGTTAAAACCTTTGTCTCAAAAGCAAAAGGATCTGACTTCGGGTCCCAGATCCCATGTAAAAATGCTGGGCAGATATGGCAGCAGCCTGTTCTTAGGACCATGGAAGGCAGAGCCTGAGAAACTCCAGAGCAAAGCTGTGGGAGGTAGATTAGTCCAGGATGGTTCCTAAAGTCACTCTTGGATCTTCACAGGCACACACACTCACATGCCTTCTTGTACACACACACACACATATAACCCCCACATATGCATGTAAGAAAAAAAATGAGGGCAGAGCCTTTAAGCTTGTGCCGTCTAGAAAAGCCCTCTACCACTAAGCTACATCCTCGCCCTCAAATGGAAGCTTTTAACATTTGATTCTAGGGCAAGTTGTGGGACTGGAGACTGATAACCTTGTCTGACAGAGGAGAAGACTGATATTTAGAGAAGGTCAAGGTCACAGATTCATATCGCTTGTTGACTGACGGGATCTAGAACTGCCAGGGAAGCAAACCTCTGGGGTATGTGTGTGAAGGGCTTTCTAGATTCATTGGGTTCATTGGGGTGGGAAGACCCACTGTGTCTGTTCTCGCTATCCTGGACTGAATGGACTGAGTGCAAAGGGAAAGCCAGCCAAGCACCAGCATTCCTCTCCCTCTGCTTACTGACTTCAGCTGCCACGTGACCGGCTGCTTCACATGCCCAGCCCCATGCCTTCCCCACCGTGATGGACGGTGCCCCTTCAAACCGTGAGCCAACATCCTTCCTCAAGTGGCCTTTATCAGGCATCTGATCGCAGCATCAAGACAAGTAGCTGATTCAGTAAGCGATATGCTCAGACCCTCACAGCTGCTGAGCAGTAGAGAAACAATTTGAACCTTAGGTCTTCCGATCCTATAACCATACATTTCCGCTTATCTGACCAAGGCTATTTGTGACTCCTCCCCCCACCCCCCACCCATCTTCCACCATACATGAAATTACCAGATATTATTTTCTCAGTTTAGAAGGAATGAGGTGTGTCAACAATCAGAAATCAGAAAAAGAAAAACCGAACACTTTAAACTGGCATACGTGAAGAAGCAAGAGACTTGTTGGGCTTCAGTAACTGTAAAGTATCTGTTCAGGAGAAGAATGATACGCAGCTCTGTGGTCTTTGCCTCTCTGTCTCCATCTTCATTTGCTTGCATTGCAGTCTCCTTCCAGGTGATCTTTTTCTTTATGATCTTTTTTTTCCCTATTTTTTCCTTTTGTTTGCTTGTGTGTGTGTGTGTGTGTGTGTGTGTGTGTGTGTGTGTGTGTGTGACCAGAGGGCACTGTATGCCTGTGGAGGCCCAAGAGTGTTTTGGGAATCATCCTGGATTGTTCTTCCTCTTTTTTGCTTTGCTCTGGGGTTTCTCAGGCTCCCTCTTTCAGAGTTAGAGGTGTAGGCTGCCACAATTTCCACCTGGCATTTTTTTATGTGGAATTCAGGATCTGAACTCAGATCCTTCTGCCTGGGGAGGCAGAGTCTTAACCCTTGAGCTTTGCTGGACTGCTGCAAAACCTACAGACACCAAGTGCTTTCTTCCGATCTCCCCTGAGCAGGAGTGCAGGAGAGAGAACAAGGTAGGAACCAGAAGAAGCCATTAAGTTTTGTAAATCTTTTTGTTTGTTTGTTTTTGAGACTGGGGAGATGGCTTAGTGGCTAAAGCCTTTGCTTAGCAAACTTAGGGACTCGAGTTCAGATCCCATGATCCCATGCAAAAATTCCAGGTGGGTGTAACTACCTGTCTGTAACTTCAGCCTTGGAAGGGGGAGTCTGGGAATTCCCAGAACAAGCTGGCTAGCCAGACTAGCCCTAATGGTGTGCTCTGGGTTTAACTAGAGACCAGGTTCACAATGATAAGGTAGAAGAGTAGTCAAGGATGATTCCTGATCACCCTTGGGCCTCCACAGGCACACAGGCTTGCCTGTGTATATATACATGCACATAAAGTATAACCCACATACACACACACGTGCAAACACACACATATACATGCATGCACACATACATACACACATATGTATGCATGCACATCTCACACACACGTACATGAAAGAAAAAAGAGAAACCCTTTTTTATTTCTTTATAATGAGCATTTCTTGCTGTTTTTGAACTACAATAATAATAATACTAATAATGATACCTGTTTCCTTGGAATGTAGAAAACCCTTGGTAAGTGCACAATGCTTATGCGACTACTGGGGGAAAAACAGAAAAATTATTCATAATTTCATAATTCAAAGGCAACCCTCTAGCATTTTTAGTTTATATCCACCCTGGCCTTTCTTGATACAAGTAAATATATTGGTTGTATTGAATGCTCTTGCGTACACATATTATTCAAATAAAAATATTAGGCCTGATACATAGTACTCTTTAGAATTTGCTTTTCTCCCTGCTTAACAGTATATTATTTTCCTGTTCATTAAAAGCATTTAAGAAATATGTGTTCTAATGACTTCATCGTGTTTCAATATATGGACGGAGCCCAATTAGCTAGTGGCCAATTATTAGATCTACTGGTAGTTGGAGCATCGCCTATATTAAAAATATTTTTGAAGCAAATAATATTTTTGAAGCAAATAATCATGTGCACAACCAACTCAGCTGGATTAGATGCATTAATTTGTCTCCCCACAGTGTTAAAGCTCGTAATACGCATTGCCAATTTGCTTGGGGGCTTTTACTTTTAAAATGAGTATTTTATTTATAAAGTCCATCTATCGCCTTAAAAATATTTCAAGTTCCAAAGGCATTAAATAAATAGCTCCAAATCCCAGCCACTCCCTCAAAGGTAATTTTCCCTGTAATCTACACATGTATTTTTCTTCAGAGCCTTTTCTATATCAGCTCATGTGAACCATCCATTCAGAGGTGTAGAGATGTGCTGATTACCTTTTTTCTTTTCCTGTTTTCCTCCTTTCTTTTCTCCCTTCTTTTCTTCTTGCTCATTGTCCTCACCTATATTTTTAGGTGCCAGTTGTACCAGAACATTGGGGTGACGAATCTTCTAGGAATTTTCAGTAGATGGATGGTATGTGCTTAGGAAATAAAACACAAGCTAAATCCATACTGGAGCTGCCAATTAAACCACAGCTGTAGGGCTGTGAGTCTGACCTCGACACTCCTATACCTGTATCTCCCTTGCGGCTGCTGAAGAGTCTGGGCTCCCGAGCCCAGAAACACAATCTGTCTTTTGATTATTCTGCAGCCACACGGTGCACTTACAACACACCAAAAACAACAATACCGGGGCGGGGGGGGGGGGGATGCCTCAGGGGTTAGAGGCTCTGCCTCACAAGCAAAAGGGTCTGAATTCAGACCCCAGATCCCATGTGAAAACAGCAGGTGGAGATGGCAGCAGCCTGCACTTCTGGTCTTGGAAGGCACAGCCCTGGGAAACCCCAGGGCAAAGCAATAAGGAGGTAGAGCCATCCAGGATGATTCTTGATGTCACCCTTAAGTGCCCTCTGAACATTTTACACACACACACACACACACACACACACACACTGAAATAACAATGACGTCTTTTACATCTATTGGACACATGAAAGTGGTTCATGAGTTCTTTCTTTTTTAAGATAAAGCTGGTGGAAGATGAATCACATTCATTTAGTGGATGAAACGCATTCTGGAATTGCTCTAATAGGAATCATGCGCCCATTAAGCAGTCACTTCCTGCCCTCCCCTGCAGTCTCTGGGAGCTGCTTACATGCTTCATGTTTCTGAGGGCTTGTCCTTTGCGTGTCATGCAGTGTCCTTCCATATGTGGCCTTTCCTGTCTGTTTTCTTTCTCTTGGTTTAATGTGTTCAAGTTCACCTACATCGAAGTCCTGTCATGGTTTAAATGAGAGTCGCCCCTGCTACACACCCACCACAGACTCATATATTAATGTTTGGGAAGGTTGTGGCACCTTTAAGAGGTGGAGCCTTGCTGGAGGAAGGGATATCATTGGGGTGGGTCTTGAATAAAGGTCTCTGCCCTTTATTCTCTCTGCCTTCTAATGGCTGCTGTGGCCTGAACCAGCCTCTAGCTTCTGCCCCCAGCCACATCCCCTCTTAAACTGTAAGTCAAGCAAAGGGGTGGGTCTTGAGGTTTGGCAGCCCTGCCCTTTATTCTCTCTGCCTTCTAATGGCTGCTGTGGCCTGAACCAGCCTCTAGCTTCTGCCCCCAGCCACATCCCCTCTTAAACCGTAAGTCAAGCAAATAAACTTTTCTCTCTTTCTGTCTGGGTCTGAATATTGTCTCACAGAAAAAGAAGCTGTAATAGGCTGTAATAAGCAGTTATTGGTGCTTTTACTTTTTTGCATGACTGAAGGAAATTCTATTATCTACACATACTGTTTTGCAGGTATGTTTTGCTCATCTGTTTCTTAACTGCTGGTTCATTGCACAATTTCTTCTTTTTTTGGGACTGTTGTGAAGAAAGATTTCTTTTAAACATTTTGTTTCAACTCTTTTTGCTCTACTGCTATTTTTTAGAGTCCCCCCCACTTGGAGGACATGAATTAAGTTTTCCTTACATATATAAGAAATATTCTGGTCTATGTGGTTGGGAGACTGGATGAATACATATTTAGGTTCATTTACTTGGTTTTACTTTAAATGTTTAGGGAATTACTTTCCAAATTGTTCGAGGGTCATTTAAAATTCTTTTTTAAATTCAATTGTGAGTGTGTGTGCATGTGTATGTATGTATGTGTGTGTGTGTGTGTGTGCGTGTGTGTAGAACCAGGGACGAATTCGGGAACCACCATGGACGCCTCCACCTCCTCCTTGTTACTCTGCCCCAGGATTCACAGGCTCCGCCCTACCAGGACCCGAAACGCAGGCCACTCCCGCTCCCGCCCGGCGTCTATACGTGGGGTCTAGGATCCGAACTCAGGACCTTCCGCCTGGAAGGCAGAGGCTTAATCCCTGAGCCACCTCTCCAGCCCCCTCGAGGATCATTTTAAGATGGATATTCTTGACTCATATTTTGTTTCCTTGAGGATCTTAAATAGACTATTCTATTGCTTTCCAGAATGCTGTAGCACTGTTCAAAAGTCTGCTGGGTGGGGCTGGAGAGGTGGCTCAGGGGTTAAGCCTCCGCCTTGCAGGTGGAAGGTCCTGAGTTCGGATCCCAGATCCCATGTATAGATGCCAGGCAGAAGCGGGGGCGGCCTGCGCTTCTGGTCCTGGTAGGGCGGAGCCTGTGAATCCCAGGGCAAGAAGGAGGTGGAGGCGTCCATGGTGGTTCGCGAATTCGTCCGTGGTTCTACACATACACAGACACACACACACACACACAGACACACACACACGCACGCGCGCGCACATACACACGCACATGCACACAGTTGAATAAATTAAAAAAAAAAAAAAGTCTGCTGGGTGATTTTGTTAGCCTTAGAAGTGATGTGGTCTTTTTCTGCCTGGTTCTGAAACTATTTATTTATTTATCTATTTATTTATATTTGTTTATATTTTCTCATATATGTGTATATGTGTGTATATGTGTCTTTGCATGCATGCATGTATGTGTCTACACATGATTGCATGTGCTTCTAGAAGCACAAGGGTGGTAACAGGAATCAATTACTCTTCTACCTTACTGTATAAATCCAGAGCTCACCATGACGGCTAGTCTGGCTGATCAGTTTGCTCTGAAATTCCCAGGCTCCGCCTTTCGGGGTTGGAATTCAAGATGGGTCACTGCCTAGATGTTTCACTTGGGGGCTGGGAATCCGAACTTGGGTCCTTCAGGTTGTGTAGCAAGCATTTAAACCACCATGCCACTTTCCAGCCGGGAAAACATTATTATTATTATTTAAAGTCTTTGAGATTGATTTTCTTGAGTTCTTTTCTCAGGAGAGTTGGGACAGGGTCTGGCCTTGAGCTTGCAACCATCTCGTCTTGGCTTCCCCAGTGCTAGGGTCACAGGTATGTGACATTATTCCTGGCTTCTGGATTTATTCTTCAGGGATTTGTATTATATGGTCATTATTCAGTTACGGTGTTCTTAAACTTCCTTTAGTCTGTTTGGAAAGATCAGTTCTTACTTCTCCTTTCATTCCTCCTTTGTGTGGGCACGCATGTCCTGCCTGTTCTTGTGGTCTGTAGATTCTCCTTTTCCTCCTCACGTTGAATGATGGGCACTAGGAGCTATGCTGTGGTGTTCTTGCACTTGGCTGAAATGGCTTTGCCTGGGCTTTAACGCAGCACATTACCTCGGATGCTGTCATAGTTAGGCACAGGTGTCAACTTGACTATTGAGGGTTTGAGCTCTGGGCACATTTGTAGAGAATTGGTAGTTGAGTTAAGCCTAGAGCACACCTTTAGAAGACTGTCTAGATGATGGGGAAGGCCCAGCCCATGATGGGTGGGATCAGGCCCTGGAATAAAACACAGAGAGCTGGTTGAGAGAGTTGCATCCTTCTGTACACTTGGCCAGTCACACTGGTCTAGCAAGTAAGGATTGTCCATCTCTCAGCTGTTATGTGGTGATGGTGGCCAGTTCCCTCAGCCCTGGTGTTGGCGTGAGCTCTCCTGTCAAGCTGGACTGAGAGCTGTAACCAGACAATCATAAGAGAACAAACGCCTTGTTCCCTTAAGCAGTTTGATGGTGATTTATCAGCAGCCATGAAGGCAAACTGCAACAGATGCCTTTCAAACCTCCCACTTGCTGAGCTCCTGCTTGGTGGTCTTGGTGTCATGATTCCTCTGGGCCCCTGCTCTGCCCCTCTCTTATACAGGACCCATCTCGCTCTTCTGTTTTTCTTCTTCTTGTCCTGACTCTGGTCTTGGCAACTCTTCCACAACATGACCGTTGCTTGCAAGTGGGCATTACTTTGTTACTCTTGAGAGTCTTGAATGAGCCACCTCCTCAGGGTGTCGACCCTCTCTCTAGTCTCAGTTCCCTGCACTTGCTCAGGGGCTACCGCCTGCAGGCTCCTGCTTAAGCATGGATTGATGCTGTCTGGCTGGTCTGCCATATTTTCTTAAGAGCATCAGCAGGTTTGGGGGAATGTTTAGGAAATAGAAGAAGGAGGTCAATGGGTCATGTCTGGTGTGTGTGATGGTGGTGGTGGTGGGGCTGTGTCTCATCCTGGACTCTTCTTTTTCTCCCTCTGCTTCCTGCTAGCCATGGAACATGGGCTCCCACCACCATGATACTGTCCTTCTCTCCAAGGATCCAGAATCAATGGAACCCGGGGGCAACGGACTGGATTCTCTGAAACCACAAGCAGGTGAAGTGATCCTTCCTTAACTTGTTTGTGCTGGGTGTTGTGTCACATGGATGAGATGTGCCGGATACTCTCAGGTGTCTCCGATTGCAGCCCTACGTGAGGGCTATCAGATCCATGATTCACTAGGGAAGTGGGGTGTGATCTCAGAAGAGGAGGAGACGAGAGGAATGGCATGTGATGTTCTAGGATAGGATGACTCCTCTTACGACTTCAGCCTGCTTCCTTCCATGGGAGCAGAATTGGAGTCCAGGAAAGGCATTATTATAATAGTGTCTTTGTTCCCAACAAACACCTGTGATTTTTTTTGGATGGGGGGGCGTTCTGGGACTTATATGATTCCATCTGTTGACTGCTGATGTTTTCTCAGAGACAGAGGGGTGGGAGGGACTACAATGTTGACCCACACATGTTTTCATACATGCCCTCATACATGCCTTCATATGTGCCGATGCACGTGCCTGCACATAGGAGGTCTGGGAAGGGCTCAAGGGCATGTAGAATTCTGCAGGGACTTGTTCTGCCTATGCAGCCATGTGGAAGCCATCAGCCAGGTGGGGGTGGGCTTTCTGGTGATCTAGCTGCCTTTGAGTTCTCTGTAAGTAATCCTTGCCCCTGCTCATGGAAGTAACCCCAATAAACTCGCTGGTTCGTCAATTGGACCCTAGTGTAATTGTTACTTGGGTCTGTCGTGGTTTCATGACTCTCATCTGGGGTGGTGAAGACGGTTGTATGGTGTCGCCCCAGGAAAATGTCTTCCCAAACAGGCATTCCCTCTGACCGTATCCCCACCTGTGTAAAGGCAGCTTGCTGCTGATGAAGTCTTGGGGAACCCTCTGCTCCCAAATACAGGAAACATACACACTTGCATGTCTCTTGGGAGGCTTGGGAGGCAAAAGGCTTTACCTCCCCTGTCCCTCGCCATCTGCCCAGCCTGTCCACCTTACTTTTTGGCATGGCTCTGTCCCTGTGCCCTGAGGCTCACCGATTAGTTAGCTGACTGGCCAGCAAACTCCAGGGATATCCCTCCATCTCTCCAGCGCTGTAATCAAGGGTGTACGTCCCCACGGCCTGACTTTTTACTTGGATTCTGGGGATTGAACTCAAATCCTCCTGCTTACAGAACAACTACTTTACTGACTGAGCCATGTCCCTAGCTCTTCCCACCATTATTTTTGCAGCCTAGAGATTCGACATGCCTAAGATCTGTCAATCTGTTTAATGGGTCTCTGACATGCCCTTTGCAAGTGGTGATGTAGCTTAATTTAGACTATGGAAGAGTTGGCTCAGTTCCAAGATAGAAAGTGATTTTAATATCTTGTTCTTTAGCCATTGAATAAATCTTTGTCTGCGGCTAACTTGTGTGGGATTATAGCGTCAAGAGAAGCTAATCTTCTTTGTGAGGTAAACAAAGTGGGCAGTTGGGACATTGTCCTAGGATTAACAGAGACGGAACTGGGGGCTCAATCAAGGTCACCTCTCCTGTTGTCTCCTGGGCAAAGCTCACTGGATGGGACAAGAGAGATCAGTTGCAAAGGCTTCTGGGGCTTCCTTGGGGGACAGGAATGGACACACTGATTCCTTTGACCACACCCCTTTCTATGCCAAGGCCCACATTACTGGCTAGAAAGACCTGGAAGCCGTGGCTTTCTGATGTCAAACCAGTAGCAGAGAGAACTGTGGAACCCGTGAACTATCACTAGAGTGGAGAAGGAGGGACTGAGACTCAATATGAAGCTGCTTAAGATACCACTGGAATAGAAAGTTCAAACAAGGGCTAGAGAGATGGCTCAGGGGCTAAGATTCTGCCTCACAAGCAGAAGGTCCTGAGTTCTGGTCCCAGGTCCCTTGTAAAAACACCAGGCAGAAATGGCAGTGGCCTGTACTTCCAGTCCTAGTGGGGAAATCCCAGAGCCAAGCAAAAAGGACGTAGAAGCAATTCAGGATGATTCCTGAGGTCACCTTTGTGCCTCCACAGAGACACATAGTACTCTCTGATACACACACACACACACACACACACACACACACACACACACACACACACGACATGGGGAGATGCCACACAAATGTCTGTTCGCCCCAGATTGTGTTCTAATGCCAGATCAAAGGAAGGATTACATCAAGGTCTAACTTTGGTGAGCCAATGAGTTTTATTGAGGTTCCTTACAGCAGTGCGTGTGAGTTATGAACAGGAGCATGGGGAGCCCCAAGAGCAGCTGCACCACCAGAAAACTAAACCTTCCATCCTCAGCATGGAAATTGGCTTCTTTCACAGCTACATGGATAGAAAGTCCAGTTCAGTTACCTGTCATCAGTATTTACACTGTAGCCCATGGCCAGACCACGAGGCTGTTCCCTATGCCATCAGGGTGGAATTGCATGGCTGGGGTGAAGGTCCCAATGATCCTCCCCGCTCCATCTCTGAGGGAATGTCAACAGTTGGCAGGTTGGATCTTGATGGTCGCTTGTAAGTAGCTACGACTGATCAGACAAAGATGGCAGCTGTTTTGCTGGGAAGGGGTGAGAGAGAGAGAGAGAGAGAGAGAGAGAGAGAGAGAGAGAGAGAGAAAGAGAGAGAGAGAGAATGTTTGCCATGGCACACAGGTGGAGGCCAGAGAACAACTTTTAGGAGTCAGTTCTCTCTTTCCACCATGTGGACCGCAGAGGAATTGAACCCAGGTCACCAAGTTTGCACACAAGTGCCTGACCCACTGAACCATCTCACTAGCCTCCCCCCCACCCAGAGGATAATATTCTACACCATCAATGCTAAGGGAAGGGCCAAGGAGAGGTTTGGAAGACACTGTTCGATGGTGGGGACTTTTTCTCTGTAATTGTGTGAATTTATTGCACCAACGGTAGCGACGAACATGGCAGTGGGTGTGGGTGGGCGTGCTTTC
This sequence comes from Typhlomys cinereus, assembly GCA_023101885.1. NCBI lineage: Eukaryota > Metazoa > Chordata > Mammalia > Rodentia > Platacanthomyidae > Typhlomys > Typhlomys cinereus. The sequence goes on along the minus strand of JALPQD010000071.1, from coordinate 119,190 downwards.
TAGACCCAGGGAGAAACTAGGGGAGAGGCTGAAGAAGAAGAAAGGGGGTGTTTTTCTTTGGTGAGGAAGAAGGGCCGCCTGGGTGTTCCAGGACTGACTGGTGTCTGTTCGCACTCGACTGGACAGGAGTCATCTTTCAAAGCAACCCTCCTGCCTTGCGTTCCGCGTCCGCAGTGGCAATGGGGGAGCATGTGTAGGTCAGTCCCACTGCTTCACTGACAATAAGATTATCCTGGCCGGGCTCAGGTACCGTCTAACCAAGTTAGGCGCAGAATAATTTAAAGCCTTAGCGCTCTGGGTTTGGAAATCTGCTGAAGGAGTGACAGGCTGATTTATGCTTTATTTGCCTTGGACGGTAAAAGGAAGAATCATTGGACACACGAGTCTTGGACAAAAAAATTGGTCTGAAGGGCTCTTAGAGAAGGTTTTTATATTCCCCGAATTTCATGATGTTATGGGCTCTGCTTTTATCACCGGGATAGTATTTTTAATATCTATTCTGGTTACTTTAGTAAAAAAGTTACTGTGGGAATAAAATGCTATATGTAAGAGAGCTGGGTGCCTCTGAATGTATTTTGTTATCTAACTACCCATGATCCAGCCACTCATCCACACACCTGTCCACCCATCCAGCCCCTGTCCACCCATCCAGTCACCTGTCAACCATCCAGTCACCTGTTCATCCATCCACTCACCTGTCCACCTATCCACATACCTGTCCACCCATCTGGACACCTATTAAACATCCACTCACCTGTCCACCCATCCACACACCTGCCCACCCATCTGCCCCCTGTCCACCCATTCAGCTACCTGTCCACCCTTCCAGGCACCTGTCAACCACCCACTCACCTGTCCACCCATCCACATACCTGTCCACCTGTCCACCCATTCACACACCTGTCCATCCATCCACATACCTGTCCACCCATCCACATACCTATCCACCCATCCACATACCTGTCCACCCATCCACATACCTGTCTACTGTCCACCATCCACTCACCTGTCTACCTATCCAGCCACCCATCTACTCATCCAGCCATCTGCCCACATACCTGTTCATCCACCCACCCACCCATCTGCTCATCCACACACCTATCCACCCATCTGGCCACCTGTCCACACACCCATCTACTTATTCACCCACCTGTCCACACCTCTGTCTACCCATTAACCTAGCTAGATACCTATATATCATCTGTTCATCCATTTTATCCAATCTGTCCACCCGCTTTCCATCTATCAACCACCCATCCACCCTCCATCCACTGTCCATCCATGTATCATCCCTTCATAACTCTAATCACCATCTGACATCCATCTCTTCCATCTCTCTATGCTTCCACACCTCTATCTACCACCTATCTGCACATCATTTTATTATCTATCCATTATACACTTATCATCCATCCATTCCTCACCCATTCATTCATCATCCATCTATCCATCCATCCATCCATTCTTTCTTTCCTATGTCACCATCCATCTATCCATTATCTGTCTGTCTGTCTATCTATCTTCCATCTATCCATCTTTTCACTCATTATCCATCCATACATCCATCCTTTCATATCTTTATCTAGTATCTGTCCATCCATTATCTATCAAATTATATCTATCTATCTATCTATCTATCTATCTATCTATCTATCTATCTATCTGTCTGTCTGTCTGTCTGTCTGTCTGTCTGTCTGTCCGTCCGTCTCTCTGTCTATGCATGTATCTCTATCTGTCTTCTTTCCCTCCACCCTTCCATCCATCATCCATCCATCCATTCACTCACCAGTTCATCTACTAACTTACCCTTCTAAAAATCTTTCCAGTCTAATACTGTGCTCCTTCATCACATATGTATAACGCTGACTGATCTCTTTGCCCCCAGCCTTCCACACATTCCATTTGGGGTTGTCATAGTTAGGCATAGGTGTCAACTTGACAGTTGAAGGTTTGAGCTCTGGGCACATTTGTGAAGAATTAGTGGTTGAGTTAAGCCCAGAGCAAACCTGCAGAGATTGTTTGGCTGATGGGGAAGGCCCAGGTGGGTGGGATTAGGCCCCAGAATAAAATATAGAGAGCTGGTTGAGAGAGTTGGTATTCTTGTGTACACTTGGCTAAACATGCTGATCTGGCAAACAAGGATCATCCTTCTCTCAGCCATTGTGTAGAGATGGTGTGGCCAGTTCCCTCAGCTCTGGTGTTGGTGCGTGCTCTCCCCGTCAAGCCTGACAGACTATAACTGGACTATTGTAAGAAAATAAACCCCTTGTTCTCTTAAACCGTTTGGTGGTCATTTATCAGCAACCATGCAGGTGAACTGCAACAGGGGTCCACATTGCAGACGGAATGATCTTTTGTACTCAGTGTCTTCCATTCACCCATCAAAGTTATAAAACTTGTCTGTCTGGATGATCACAAATGGGATCATTATTCAGCCAACCAATGAGCTTTTAGTTGATGTATTAGTATCAGCTGAAGGCGGCAGAAGCTCAGCAGCAAACGGTTCTTGCCCTTGTACAACATTAAATCTAGTGGAAGAGGCAGCAACAACCAATGCCAGGTACATTTTCAAACTGTAATAAATATTTGGAAGAAAAACAATGGAGTGTGTGGAATTACCCAGCACCATGGCTGCCACATGCAAGCATTTAATGAACAACAGGTATCACATTAACAGTCATCAAGATTTATTAAGCACTTACTACAACTCAGCCATTCTGCTAAACATTATGAAATGCAAGTATCATTGTCTTTCATTTTAGGTGTGGATGTTGAGAGAGTCTGTGCTAGTTAGATACAGATGTCGACTCTACAACTGAACTCTGGGCATATCCGTGAAGAATTGGTAGTTAAAGCAAGTCCTGAGCAAGTCTGCAGGAGATTGTCTTATTGATGTGGGAAGACTCAGTCAATCGTGGTGGGATTGTCCCTGGGTAGGTAGATGAAATGGAGGGAGTTGGTTCAGTAGTTTGGCACACTTCACTATACTTTAGTTGACTTCTAGTCTGACAAGTGAGGTTGGACCCTCTCTCGGCAATCCCCATGGATGATGTGGCCAGTTCCCTTGGTGTCATAGTCAGGCACAGGTGTCAACTTGACAGTTGAGGGTTTGAACTCTGGGCATTTTTTTTTTTTTTTTTTTTTTTACATGGGACCTGGGATCCAAACTCAGGGCCTTCTGTTTGTAAGACAGAATTTTAATCTCTCCAGGCCACAATCCCCACATTTATGCAGTTGTTGTTCTTTGTGTCTGTGTCATCATTAGATACAGGTGTCAACCTGATGGTCAAGGATTTAAACTCTGGGCATATTTGTAAAGAATTAGCAGTTGAACTGAACCCCATAGCAAGTCTGCAGGAGATTGTTTAGTTGATGGGGAAGGCCCAGTTCATGGTGGGTGAAACTAGTCCCTGGGCAGAAGGATAATATGGACAGAGCTGGTTAAGGAAGTTGGCATCTTTGGTATATTTGGCCAGATGTGCTGGTCTGGCACATGAGGATTGTCCCTCTCTCAGCAGTCCTGTGGCTATGATATGGTCAGCTTCACCAGCCCCTGGTGTAGGTGTGGACTCTCCTGTCAAGCTAGGCAAAGGGATGTAACTGGACTATAGTAAGAGAAAATAAGCTCCTTGCTCCCCTATAAGCTATTTGTTCATGAATTTATCTGCAACATGCCGAGTTTTTAAAAAAATTTTTTTTATTATCATTTATTCAATTGTGGGTGTGTGCGTATGTATGTGCGCCCGCACGCGTGTGTGTATGTCTGTGTGTGTGTAGAACCACGGACGAATTCGGGAACCACCACGGATGCCTCCACCTCCTCCTTGTTTACTCTGCCCCGGGATTCACAGGCTCCGCCCTACCAGGACCAGAAGCGCAGGCCGCCCCCCGCTTCCACCTGGCGTCTATACGTGGGATCTGGGATCCGAATTCAGGACCTTCCTCCTGCAAGGCAGAAGCTTAACCCCTGAGCCACCTCTCCAGCCCCAACATGCAGAGTTTTAACTGCAACAATCTGCTTTCTCACTAGTTAGGAGAGTGTGAGAGCAGGAGACCTTCAGCAACCTGGACGGTGCCTGAGCCTTTCATTGGCTCACCATGGCGAGGAATAAAAGCGAAGGAGGAAGAGCAAACACAAAATATATCCTCCAGTAGAGTTTCTCACCCAGAAGCTTTATCTTAGCTGCGCAGCTTACTTGAAAAAAAACCTACTTTGCTGTGTGTTTTTTTCATTGCTAGGCAAATGCTCTCTGTTGATGAGCTAGCCAAGTTACTTAGAAGGAAAGAAAAATTAGTCTAAGAACTCAGAACTGGCAAAAAGAAAAATAATAAAAGCTGCTGGAGCCTCAAGATCCTGCAGTACTGGATCTTTGGATTCACATGCTACAGCACCTGAAATCTCAGCCATGCATCTGTGTGTTTCTCTCTTGGCTGTTGTCAATGCCAGGTTCTCATAGAGACCTACACAGTATGGCTGTGGAGGCCCTTAGTGTGACACTGGTAGATCAAATACACACACACATGTGGTATCTGTCTGTCTGTCTGTCTGTCTGTCTGTCTGTCTACCTATCCATCTAATTATCTAATTCATCTAATTATCTATCTATCTCTTCATCCATCTAATTATCCAACTATCATCTATCTATCTATCTATCTATCCATCCATCCATCTAATTATCTATCCATCTATGTAATTATCCAACTATCATCTATGTATCTATGTATGTATATATGTATGTATCTATCTGCTTGTCTGCCTGTCTGTATATCTATCCATCTATCTAATTATCTATCTATCTATCTATCTATCTATCTATCTATCTATCTATCTATCTATCTATTTATCATCTATCTGTCTGTCTGTCTGTCTAATCTATCTATTTATCTGTCTATCTGTCTGTCTGTCTATTTATCAATCATCTATTTTTATTTCTCTATCTATCTAGTATTCAAGTCCAATATCTGATGTATCACCCTGGAGTTGGAGTTGTTTTTTTTTTTAAAGACAATCAGATTTCCCTATGAGAATATTATTTTTTGCTTCTTTTTAAATTGAGATCCAAGGTCAGGGAGGGAGATGGTTCAGTGGTTAAAGCACTTACCCCACAAGCAAAAGGATCTGAGTTCAGATTCCCATATCTCAAGTAAAAATGTGGGGTGTGTGTGGCAGTCCACTGTAATTCTAGTCTGGGGAGGTGGAGGCTGGGAAATCCCAGAAGAAGCTGGCTAGGCAGACTAGCTATGAATGGTCACATCACATTCTGCCCTCCATGAGTCAACCTTCTTGTATCTGGATTTGATAGTTCTTGATAATTCACACAAATGGAATTGCACAATGAGTGACCCTTTATCACAGGATTCTATCACTTAGCATACTACATTTAGTGTTTGTCCACAGCATCTGTCAGTGTCTGTTGTAGCACAAATAAGCACTTCATTCCTTTTCATAGCTGAAAAACATTCTGTCATAAGGATAGACCACAGGTGGTATATGCACTCATTGGCTGATTGACATTTGGATTGTTTCCAAGATCACTTCTCCTTGAAAGGGGAAGAATGGGCCTGGGAGGAGGGGTTCGCTGAGTGGATAAGGCACTTGGTCCACAAACACGAAGACCAGAGTTCATATCCCCAGACCCATTGAAAAGCTGAGCAGGTATGGCAGCTATAAAATGATCCTGGTACTGGGGAAACAAAGAAATGGACTCCCTAAGGCATGCAGGACAGCTTGCCCAGCCAGTGAGCAAGCTCTAGCTTCAGTTAAAAGACCCTTTTGGTTGGAGACGATCGGAGTAGACGCGATATCAACATCAGGCTTCCATATGTCACATGCAGCCCCACTCATATGTGCCCCCCCACATACGCAAACATACATACACAGCCACAATGCATCCCTACATATACACCCCCCCCAGAAAAAAAGAAAAGGAAGAGTGATGTGCCCCAAGTAAATTTTCCCAAGTGCTGAGTTTTGCATGCGTCTTACCCTTTGTTGGGGGGGGGGGGTCTGGTGCGTCGTGCTGGGGTGCTCTGATGTGCCTGACTGTCCTAGAAGTAGGGTTTAAACAGAAGGACATACTCATGAAAGTGTCTTGGTGAGAAGTGGCACCAATCACATATCTATCTCCTGCCAGTCACACACCTGTCCCCTGCCCCGACTCCACTCAGATGATACAACAAAAACAGAAAATGATTTCAGTCTGCTTCTTCCCTTCCTCTTCCCCTTCCTTCTCCTCCCTCCCACTCTCCTTTCTCCCCCTCCTCCTTCTCTTCCTTATCCTCTTCCTCCTCCTCTCCTCCTTCTCCTTTTCTTCTTCTTTCTTCTTCTTCCCTCCCTTGTGTGTGTTTCTGTTGGACAGCCTTGTTCAAATCTTAGCTTTCCTTTGGGTGTGGACTGGGCCTTCCCTAGCTCTGCCTAGAAATCCTGGCATGCAGTAGGAATGTGTTTTCTAAATGCGTGTGGTGTATATTTCACATGTGTGCTCAGTCTGTAACTATTTTTCTGCCTCTGGGACCCTCGAAGTGTTCATTGCTGTGTACTTGGTGCTTGGCTTGTGGGATGTTCCTTAATCGCTGTGTAATGGCTCAACCACTTTGTGTGTGTGTGTGTGTGTGTGTGTGTGTGTGTGTGTGTGTGTATGTATAAGAGGGCACTTGAGTGTATGTGCCAGTGTAAGTCCAAGGGTGACAGTGGGAACCATCCTGGATTGTTCTACCTCCTTATTGCTTTTCTCTGGGGTCTCCCAGGCTCTGCCTTCCAGAGCCAGAATTGGTGGGCTGTTGCCATGTCTTTGTGATTAGAGATTTGAACTCAGGTCTTCTGGCTTTTGAAGCAAGGGCTGAACCCTCCGAGCCAGCTCCCCAGCCCCACAGTCACTTCTGCACAAGTGATGTTCTTTTCTCACCTCAATCTTATACCTCCTACCAGATTCCTCTATGTAAGATGGGGGCCAGTCTGCTGAACCTGGCTGGAATCACCTCAGGATCCATCATACAGAAGGGGGCCCATTTCCAAAGGCCACAGCCTGCAAGCGGCTGTGTCTGGAGTTCACCACTACCACCCCCCATCCCTTGGGACAATTCCCAGCCTAGATGGTCAGATGGCAACCTCCAGAGAAAAGCCCCCAGGACAGATTTGCCTCTAGGAGGTGAACAAGCTCTGGCTTCCAGGAAACACAGTGGATTACAGAAGAAGCCAGGTGGAGTAGATTTGGTTCCAGGAAGGGTGTGACCCCAGGCAACCCCAGAGAACTAATCCCATAGAAGCAGCAGATGGGGAAATGTTGGCCGGAAACAATGATTTTCACGCAGTTATAATATCAGTAAGGATGGGGCAGGAGCTGGACGTTCAGCGGTGGGCTTCTGGTAACTTGAACCAAAGCTGGTGAGCAGGAAAACCCAAGTCATGGTCTGCCAAGCGCTTCCCTGCCTCAAGGCCTGCCCACGGCTGCCCACGGGCACGAGGATCTCTCTCCCTTCTCAGCTTCCTGTCTGCAAACCTGCTCTATCTTTTATCATTTCTAAACACCCAGTGCATCATGGGATGGGGAGTGGGATCAGGCCGCCATTTTTCCATTTCCCCTCGTTCCGGTGGTCCTCACTACTGAGTAGGGGCTTCTCCTTGTTCCTCCCTGTTGATGTCTACGTGATTTGTGACAGCCCAGAGGCCAGTGTGCACATTCATGACCATGTCTGTCTTTGAAGCAGGAGGTGGGTGGACAGCATCATCTCAGATTTTGAGTTGAGAGATGGAAGACTTCCTATCAACTAGGCTTAAGTTCCTAGATTTACTCACCAGTTCTCTGTGTAGAAAATGAACTTTCACTGGGGAACATCTCTGTGACAGGAACGGGCTCTGATACCACCTCTGGAAATGGATTTTGTGTTGATGTCTATTTTTTGTTTTGTTTTGTTTTATTTTTTAATTTATTATTATTATTATTATTTATTCAACTGTGTGCATATGCGTGTGTATGTGCGCACGCGTGTGTGTCTGTGTGTGTGTCTGTGTATGTGTAGAACCACGGACGAATTCGCGAACCACCATGGACGTCTCCACCTCCTTCTGCCCCGGGATTCACAGGCTCCGCCCTACCAGGACCAGAAGCGCAGGCCTCCCCCGCTTCCACCTGGCGTCTATACGTGGAATCTGGGATCCGAACTCAGGACCTTCCGCCTGCAAGGCGGAGGCTTAATCCCTGAGCCACCTCTCCAGCCCGATGTCTATTTTTTTTTTGCATCCGTCTTTCCTTCTTTCCTAACAGAACTTAAATTTTGTTTCCGTAGTCTCTCTCAGCGCCTTAGCTGTAAGGGTAAATCTAGATCACACACCAACAGACTTCATCCACGAGAAGGATAGTAGCCTCTTCTAATTAGCATATGCTAATTAGCGTATGTTAATTATACATGATAATGGGCTATATTATCATCCTAGGAAGGAGGTTTGACAGTGAGGATATCTGGCCTACTACTCGGGCATCCGGTCCTAAGTCTCAAAGGTTGCAGCTACAATACAGCAGGAGGTTGGTCTCTGTGCAGGTTAGACGTGTACCCCGATGTCTTCAGGTCACCCCGCTCCCATCACTCGTCTCCCACTCCCCATTTTGCTGTGGGTAGATGTGAGGTGACCAACGCTTGTATACAAATGAGATGGATACAAAGCAAATGTCTGGGTTTTTTTCCCAGCGAGACATGGAGTCAAGCTGGACAGGCTAGGGGCATCAGAAGGCCTGGGCCTCACAGACAGACAACTGCCTCAGTTTACTCATTTGTGGGATGAGTGGCACCCACTGTGTGTCTATGAGCTGGAGTGCAGTGACACGGGGGAAAGGAAGCAATAAGGCCAGAGGTCGGAGAAGAGCTGTGTGGACAGAGCAAGGGCATGTGTGATTTGCATGTGTGGTTGTGCATGCATGTGTGTGCTCATGTGTGTGCATGCAGCTGTGTGTGTATGCAGCTGTGTGTGCTTGCACGGAGGCCAGAGGACAACCTCGATCGTCATTCCTCACTTTTCTCTGAGACAATCTCAATGGCTTGGAACGTGCTGATTTGGCCGAGGTTTGAAGTGAGTTCAGGGATCTGCCTGTCTCCCCCCTCCCCAGCTCTGGGATTATAAGCAGGAGCTACCATACCTGGCTGTCAGCTGCTTCTCCTCTTCCTCCATCTCCTCCTTCTTCTCTTTTTCCTCCTCCTCTTGCTCTTCTTCCTCCTCCTCCCCTTGTTTTTTTCTCCCCTCCTCTTCCTTTTTCTTTTTTTTTCTCCCTTCTCTTTCTTCTTCTTCTTTGGGGAGAGGGGTCTGGGGATTGAACTCAGATCCTCCTGTTTGCACAGCAAGCACATTATCACCTGAGCCCTCTCCCCAATGCCTCAAAGTCTTCATGATAGGATGTTTGAGAAAATGACAGAGGAGCATGCCAGTCACACAGAGAGCGTGTGAGTAGCCACAAGCCTACTTTTACTACTCTTACTATTTGCAGACTGGCACACACAGGGCGTGCTCTGGAAGTTTCTTTAGCCCAGATTCTGATACACAGAGAGTCGGCGACTTTTCACTTTCCATGAGAGCGAGAAGATTCTCTGCTAAGGGGGGGTTCTTTCCAGCAAAATGAGGGCCAGGAAAGCCGGACGCTTAATGCATGTATACATAACAACAGGATATGATTGCTGGTGCCAGATTCAAATTCCACCTCCTCCTCTTGTTGCCATGAGTCCATTTCCTCCTTGCTTCATAGCGACGGCATCCCCGCCAGCCCTGAGGTTTGACTGAAGTGCTGTTGGAGATACCCTTGGCAAGATGCCTGGCCCACCGGGTGTGCTGAGTGACAGCGGCTGTGATTATCTAATTAGCATGTGCAAAGCACTTTTTTGTTTCTGGGTGGTTTTACAGGCTGATTATTTTCTTACCTAGTTTCTGAAGTTAAAACATCATGTGCTCATTTTCTATCTTGAGCATCTGTTTGGGGGCCTACTCTGGGGAGAATGAAATAAGCCCCAAGACCCAGTCCCCGCCTCCCAGGGGCTTATACATTTCAGCAGGGAATACAAGCTCTGAACAAATAATTACAGGTGAGGTCAGAAAGATGAAGGCAAACTGCATGCATGGGGGCCAAAGCCAAGAGATACAAAACATGTGTGCATGCACCTGTGGATGAAAGGAGTTCTACCAGAAAATATGGATATAAGTTAATGGTAGAGTGGAACCCATCTAGGAGACGGAAGGGGTGTGGGGGCGAAGGGGGAACATGCTAAGTAGAGTGCTGTGACTTGAGCAAAAGTTCAATGGCTGCAGAGAATATGCATGGTCGTGACTAATACACATTGAAGTGGAAAGTCTGGTTGTAGAAAACGGTGGCTTTTTCTGGAATCTTCTGGAAGAAGACACTGAGATTGGGATGTGTGTACAGGAGTTTTATGTAGGTGGGTTGCATGATGGTGGTATAGGACTTTGGGGAATGTGTTTCAGAAGGGCCAGGGCGGGTCAATAGTGATTTATGAAGCAAATTGCCACTGGTGGGCATCTGGGAGACCCTAGGGATTGAAGTGATGTCTGTCTAGATTGTCCTACCCAAGGGTGACAGAGCTGGTACATGGCTGCTCCACTGTCCAGCCCTGACAGTTAGAGACCAGGGACAATCATTGATGTGTGTATATGTGTAGAAGAGGGCACTTCAGGAATCATCTTGGATTGCTCTACTTCCTTATTGCTTTGCTGGGGGGGGGGGTTCCCAGGCTCCACCCACCAGGACCAGATGTGCAGGCTGCTGCCATTTCTACCCAGTGTTTTTACGTGGCATCTGGGATCTGAATTCAGGTTGTTCTCCTGCAAGGCAAAGGTTTAACCCTTGAGCCACCTCTCCACCCCAAGGGACACTCTTTGTGCCACGCTTAAGTGAGGTCCAGTTGGCAGAGACAACCTTGAAGCAGTGTTGAGTTCTGGAAGTTCTGGGTCAAAGCAAGGGAGTCAGATAGGGCGCTAGTGCGCGTGCCACACCCGCTCCGCTCCCGACCTTTGTTGGTGCACTGAAGTTGCTGAACTGGCCTGGCTCAGGTTTGTGAAGGCCCAGGGGATGCTTCTGCAACAGATGTGGGGTTGTACTCTTGGAGGAGTCACTGTGGGCTCCAGGCAGATGTGAGGCACAATCCGACTCGCAATTTGGAAAGGCCACTGAGTATACAAAGAGATGTGGCTATGGGTGAGTGGAGGTAAGAGATGGTAGTGGTTTAGAGTTAGCAGGCCGGGCATGGCGGGAAGGACTGGAGAAACAGACTGGATTTCATGAACACTTGCATCGGGAGACATGTGAAGTCTTCCCATATTAGATTAGATGCAGGTGTCCCTGAGACTTGGCAAAGTGGGGTTATAATTTCCCTGTGCCACCCCCCCCACTGCCACCCCTTACCCAACGAGGCTCTGGCATCTGCCATGGTCTCGCTGCCCAGCTCCTCACGGTGCTTTCTGGGCCACTGAGGCCAGCATCGAATCAATAGCCCTTGCTTCTCTCCTGGCCAGCCTCCCGGCTGCCTTGCCCACCCAGCGGATGCCGGCTCCAAGTGCCAGCTTCAGAACCAGCATTACTCACAAGGAATGTGCAAGCAGCCTGGCCGGGGAGCAAGGAGGCGGGGCGAACATTGCATTCGGCCATCTGTAGTGCGAGGATGGCAGCCAAGCATGGTCCCTGCGTGATCCAGAG
>JALPQD010000071.1:67500-102500 GCA_023101885.1 Typhlomys cinereus | reverse complement strand
ATCTATTTATGACCTTGAACCTCTGCTCTTCCTACCTCAATGCCCCAAGAACTGAGATTATAAGCTTGCTGCCACCATGCCTGGTTTATGTGGTTCTGGACACCAAACCTAGGACTTCATGCACAGTGAAACACACTCTACCATTGGAATTACATCCCCAGATGCACCCCCCCCACTTCTTTATTTTTTAATGTTTTAAATTTTTAGTTATTTGAGAGATAGAGTAAGTGAGAATGGGAGAGAACACATTTATCCATGCCACAGTGCAAGAATGGTGGTCAGAGGGTAACTTTCAGAAGTCAGTTCTCTCCTTCCACTATGTGGGCTTCCAGAGATTAAATTCAGGCTACCAGATTTGCAAGCAGGCACAGAGCTAACTCGCTGGCCTTCCCCTTCTTATATCTACCAACTTCGCTTAAGCCATGGAGTGGTAAATAATGCAGTGAAATCAACAGGAGATGGATGCTTCTAACCCCCAACACACATCCACGAGAGTTCCTGTTTCCTCGTATTGCCGGGATGACAGGCATCTGAATGAATCAGTTGACTGAACAAACTCATAAAGCCAATTAGGAATATTGACGAGCAGTGTTTACAGGTTCCCTTGGATCAATTCATAAATATTATAAATGGAAACAATTCCTAAATAATGCCCTGTGACTAATGGCCCCGTGTTGCTGTTAGCTTCTTCACACAGTTGAGCACCTAATCATGCTCAGCTTTGCTGAGTGTTTCCGTGACCTGAGACCAAGGATTTCAAGGTCACCCTTCCCACTCGGTGACTTGGAGAGTCCAGGGGTCTCTTACTTTAAACATGTTTTTATTAGCATATAATTAAGTTTACAGAAGAACGCAGTTCATGAAGACATGTTTTCATACATGCATATAAAGGGTTTTGGCCATGTCTATCCCATAACTCTCTTGCACCTTTCCCAGACTGTGGACCCCCTTTCCACTTCTAAGATACTAATTCCCTCTTTCCTTGTTGCTTTCATGTCTTTTTTTTTTTTTTTTTAAATAAACTAGTGAGTTTAGTTAGGATCCTTTGGGGCAGGGATTGTTTGAAGGATTATGGGCAACTCACCAGTGGCTACACCACTGAGGAAAATGTCTCTCCTTTTCCTGGCAACCCTCGGCCACCTACAGAGCCTCAGGGAAGTCTCCTGACCTTGTAACCTCCTTGCCCCACCTCTCTACCACAGGACAATGGGCTCAGTCTCCCGTAGATCATGTGCAGGTAATCATATCTGCTTCGAGTTCAAGGATGTCATGCCAGGAAGACTGTATGCCACAGCACCACCCCTTCTTCTGGTGCTACATTCCGCCCCTTCTTCCACCATGTTCCTTGCGTCTTGGAGGGGGTCGAGCCAGGTGTCCCAGTTAGGTCCAAGCATGCAACAGTCAGTTGGTGTCAGCACTTAGTGGGGCTTTGACTTTCAGAAGTAATTAGGTCCCTAGTTTGTTCTGTTTTCTTCTGGGAGGTGGTTCATCGTGAAGACATGTCCCCTACGGACAGAAACTCTAACGTGGTCTGACGTCTACCCGTGGTCTCAGAAGGCCATTCATTCATTCTCTCGCTTCTCTATATGTGGTCTACACTGTGCTGAACACAGTGATGGCGGTGGATAGTTGTAGACACCAGCTTGACAACTGAAGGCTTAGTCTTTGAGTACATCTGTGAAGGGTTATTAGTGATGGCATGGCCCTGAGCAAGCCTGTGGTAGGATATGTAATCGATGTGGGAAGATCCAGCCTGTGGCCGGTGAGGAGGTATGTGCTCCTTTCAGCTCTTGTTGTGGGTATAGTGTGACCAGTTCTCTGAACTTCTGATGTTGGTATGAACTCTCCTGCCATGCTGAAGAACCATAACCAAGAATCATAAGCAAGAATAACACCCCTTCTCCCAGGGATAGACTGTTTCAATCATATATTTATATAAGCAACAGAAAAAACTGGAATAATGATATATTGGTTAGGCTAGGCTAGGTCTAGTCTGATCTAAATAATATAATATGATAACATAGAGATCTCAGACAGTATTCAGAAACCTAGCAAAGGATTTTGCCTTTTTAAAAAATTTTTTCTCATTCATGCTACACATACATACCAAACACGACCCATAGAGGGCATTCTTTGTATAGACACTCAGCCTTTCAAGCAGAGGGAAAACCTGTAACTAGACAGTTACCATGCCAACTTTTCTGAATGTAAGTGACATGGATGAGCCGTGAGACAGAATTAGTCACATGGCCCCAATTAACTGCCGTCTTTGGAGAGCTAATATTGTTGGCGAAGTCAGGGATCAAACAAATTATTACATAAATAATTACTTAATAATTGGAATTATAGTTGGAGAGGGTCTTCAGGTCCTATGAGAGTGTTAAGCAGTAGACCCAATGCTGGGGAGGGGTCTTTTGGAAGGTTCCCCAGGGAAAGTTTGGAGCAAAAGAGACTCGAAGGATGTGTAGGGATAGGTCAGGTGTAGAGAGAGGAGACACCAGTTATCTTACACAGGCAGCGCCCCCTCTACCTCAGCTTTTGTTGAAAAAAAAAATTACAGCATAGCCAGAGAGATGAGAAATAGACAGGAAAAGAAATGATAACTCCAAGTCTCTAACAGTGGCAGCCTATGTTAGTTGAGTTTGTGCCTAACTCAATCTATGTGCATTTGCATGCATGTGTGTATACATGCTGTATATATTTGTGTGTATGTGTATATGTATGTATGTGTGTATAGTGTGTGCATGTATTGTAGTCTCTGTCCATGTTGCTGATAAATACAAGTCTAAAACAACTTAAGTGAACAAGGGACATATTCTTGTTTATAGTTCTGGTTGCAGTTCATAGTCTGGCTTGGAAGGAGTGTCCGTGTGAACACCAAGAGCCAAAGAAACTGGCTATACTGTATTCACATCCAGCTGTTACTCTGAATGGTTAGGTCTCCTGAATCCTTATGACTGCTCCTTCCAAATTGGGAATCATCCTGAAATGAGTGGGGATGGGTGGGACAGAGAGATGGGCCCCTGAAACGTGTCTACTACTCTGATCTTTATAGATAATGAGGACTGCGAAGAGATGGGTCTGGGGATGAAGATCTGCCAGGGACCCTTCTTTTGGCAGGATTCTTAAACTCAGAAGGGGCTCCAACCATCCTTTGGATTGATGCTGCTGAGGAAACAGGGTCAGGCCGGGAAGCCACGTGGAGAGAGAGCTCAAAGTCAAAAGCAGGAGCTCTTGGCTTCTTATTTACCACATTTCTCTTTCTCTCTTTGTTCCCAACATCTTCCAAGACATGAGCCTTGGGGATGTGGGGAGATCTGGATGCAGACATCTGTCACCCCACTATCGCCAGTGTTGATTCAGCTGGTCTGACTGGCTAGGTGGGTGCCCCCTTCTTCCCTCACTGCTCCATGTGTCCTTCCTGAGGCTGTGGGATGACCACAACCATCCTTCGGTCAAGGGTTAATACGTAGCTGCTAGAGCCTCCAAAGAAGAAATGAACCCCTGGAGAAATTCCTCTCAGATCTGCTTCTGCCTTTTGGGGTTCCAGGGGGACCCTCATCAATTTGAGATGAGAGGTGTGAACCACGGAGCTTCTTTCTTTCTCCCTTTCCTTTTTCCCAAAGGAAGCAAAGTGCTCATGGGATCATATTTTATTTAACTATCCTTCAAAGGCAGGTTGTGACTTGCCTGGACTTACCATTGTGTATCATGGTATCTTTGTGTAAACGGTACCTGTGTGCGCGCCTATGTGTGTGTACGTGTATACTCACCCATGTGGGTATGAGTGGAGGCCAGAAGTCAATTTCAAATGTTATCTTTGTTCACTCCCACATCATCATAATCATCGCTATTATTATTATTAGATAGATCACTCGTTCATTGTACCTAGAGTTCACCCATTTGGCCAGGTTGGTCAATGAGCTCCAGGAATCCTCCTGTCTCATCCTTCCTGACAAAGGTTGCAGACGGATGACGTCACGTCTGACTTCATGTGGTGCCGAAGCAATCACCCAATCAACTGAGCCAGCTCCTAGGCCCCTTAGCACCATTTCCAACGACTATCTTTCCCGACCTGTTAGACCACGATTAATGCAATGAATCCTCTTCAGGTATGGGGTCAGGTTGTTTCCCGTCTTCCGTCAATGTTTAAAAAGTGCTTCAGTGAGTACCCTTGTGGCTGATTCATCATTTCCCAGGGAGGACTTGCTGGTCAAAGGGTCTCCTCTGTTACAAAGCCTGATAATTCTGCTCTGGAGTGCTTTCTAAAATAAGATACCTCGGACCCAGCATGCTGACCCGCCGTGGCTTCCTCCCAAACAGATGCTGCCACGCAGGTCTGTTTGCTTAATGCCATGGTTAGCCAGCCAGGTCTAAGCTGCTGGGTCAAAGAACAGGAAGGGCCAAACCCTTCTCACCAGGCAGAACCCAGAACCCAGTCAGTTCCCAGCCTTGGGCGATTAATCAAAGAGAAAGACCCAGGTCGGCAGAAAGCGGCCTATTTACAGCTCACTGTTTTTTTTCCGCCCCAGGTACCTTTGCAATTGGCTTTTATCTCCTGGGTGCACACCTGCGCTGAACACCATCTGAATCATGAGCCGGGCAGGAGCAGAGCATTTGGTTTCTGCTGGCCCGCGGTGTTCCTAGATGGGGCGGGCTTTGGCTTTTGTAGCTTAGGTTTGTGCTGGGTGGGAGGTAAAGAGCCTAGGAGTTTGGAATTGGTAAGTGTTTTCATTACATGCAGACCATGTCTGATAGCAAGCCTTCAGCAGGAAAGGATGAGGGGTGCTGCAGTGGGTAGGGAGAAGGCTTTGTTTGGCTCGATATCACAGATGAGAATAGTAGAGGTTCCACAGGGCCCCTGTCAGTCATCAGTCATCTATCAATCAGTCCTACTGATAGAACATATTGAGTGTTTGAGAGCTAGGTGTTAAGAATGCACTGGTCTGTCTGCATTGCAGGGAAATTCCATTGTGAGGAAGACTCAGACCCCTGACATGCATCAGGTGCATTAGGGTGAACCACAGGGTAGAAAGACCCAGGAGGGACTGGGCAGAGGGAGGCAAGAGTTGCAATGCAGGGGGCTGGAGATGGTGTAGTTAGTAAGGTGTCTGCTACACAAGCATGATGACCTGAATATGTGCATGTGTGTGTGAGTGCATGTGTGTGCGTGCGAGTATGTGTGTGTGTGCGTGTGCATGTGTGTGTGCTTGTGTGCGCATGTGTGTGTGCGTGTGTGTGTGCATGCATCATGCGGTGGGCTTGGCAGTGAAGGTATCCAAGCATAGGGAGCTGGAGATGGAGCATTAGGCGAGTGACTGAGAGAGCTATCAGATATCTACTTCTGGCTTCTACTAGCACACACGAACACATGTCCACACACACATGAACACTACACACACATGATACATGCTCACCCATACATTCATACATATATTCATTGGCATACAGACACGTACACCACACACATACAGATATGTCACACATATGCACACATATATGCACAGTAGACACACACACTCATATATGTATAGTCATGCACACTCATGCATACACTACATGTATCATACACATACATCATGCATATTGTCACGTAATGCACATACATACACATACACATGTCACATACGCATGCCACACACATGCTCACATGCGTACACACACCACATAACAGAAACATACATACGCATGCATGCAAACCACACACACATATACACACACATACACACAGCACACACGCTTGCAATGCAGTCCAGCTGTAGGCACAGCCAGCTCTCCCAGGAATCCCAGAGCAGGGTGATCCTGGAGTCTGGGCGGGAGAGGACCATACCCATATGTCGCTGCAATGGGAAACACAGCTCTCTGTTGCTGAAGCCATTCTCATAGGGTGGTGAGAGCCCAGGGCAAGAAGCTAAGCAGCTGGGAAGACCTGCACGGGTCCCCTGCAGGGCCTGGGTCATGTACCGCTAAGTCCCACACAGCCCTGCACAGGGCTCATGGTGTCATGAATAACAAGCTTGGTTTGAGTCCATTCTAAAGGAGCACCTGAGACCGGATCTTGATTTCAGTTATTTAGGAATTGATGTCAGGAAGCAAGATTTCAAAATGAGGACAACGAGACAGGGAAAGATAAAGGCATGAAAAAGGGTGCAGTATAGAACAGGTTCATGTCAAGGGAGCCAGGTGATGCATTTTATTTTATTTATTTTTTGAGGATTAAGGCAGAGTTTATTAGACAAGAGAAAGAATGAAATTCACGGATGTGACTCCGTGAGGGGCAAGAGAGCCTTGGAGAACTCATGGACTCCAGGCATAGCATCCATGGGGGCAAGGAACTGGAAAAGAAATCACAGACTGTAGATGTGGAGTCCCATGAGGGGCAAGGGTGTCCCAGATAATGCATTTTAGAACCAGCTCTCTGAGATGCGGGCCTTCTAAATACCATGCCCCATGGGCTGAGACGTGTGCTTGCTGATTCCCATGCACATTGGTGGAGATGTGGGCTCCCTGATTCTCATACTCCACAGATTGAAATGTGGACCCATTGATTCCCACACCCCAAGGGTTGAGATGTGGGCTCCCTGATTCCCACTCCCTATGGGCTGAGATGTGGACCCACTTGCTCCCCTGCACCATGGACTGAACGTTGCTCCAGGGCCTCAGATCCCTTTTTCCTTTCTGAATGTTTCTGTGAGGGCTCTTCCTGTAGCTCTGGAGAATGTCTTGATGCAGAAAGCCAGAATCAACGAGATCCTCCATGGGGAGGGGATATGCCGGAGGACAATGGTGTCTGCGCAGATGAGATGCCCTACTTCTGAGAGCAGAGGAGGGGCCTGGGGCACGGATCCGAGTATCTTTAGAAAGATAGTCTGCAATGGAAGTAATGAGGGAATTAATCTTGTGTGATAAGATCCCACGAGAAGATATTGAATCTGATTGTCCCCTGTGTAGCACTTTACTGAAAGCACTGATTAAAAAATGCATCCTTTACTGCTAAAACTAAACAACCATCTAAGCAAGCAACCAGCCAGCCAGCAACCAACCAATCAGTCAATCAGCTAGTCAACCCAACTAACCAACCAATTAGCTAACCAATCAGTCAATCAATCAGTCAACCAACCAACCAACCAATCAGCTAACTAATCAAACAGTTAGTCAACCAATGAACCAATCAGTCAATCAGCCAGCTAACCAACCAACCAACCAACCAACCAGTCAATTAGTCAGTGAATCAATCAACCAACTAACCAAACAAGCAATCAACCAATCAACCAGCTAAGCAACCATCCAATCAACCAGCCAACTAACCAATCAGCCAACCAACTAACTAATCAGTTAACCAATGAACCACTCAATCGACTAACAAACCAACCAACCAGTCAATTAGTCAGCGAATCAACCAACCAACTAACCAAACAAGCAATCAACCAATCAACCAAGCAACCAGCCAATCAACCAGCCAACTAACCAATCAGCCAGCCAACGAATTAGCCAACCAACTAACCAACCAGATAACTAATGAACCACTCAATCAACTAACCAACCAAGCAATCAACCAGTCATCCAATTAAGCAACCAGCTGAACAGCAAACCAACCAACTAGCCAGCCAGCTAACTAACCAACCAACCAATCAGCCTATCAGTCAAACAACCAGTGTCAGAAGGCCAGACAATTAGCCAAATAGACAACTAGCTTATTAACCAACCCCCTAGCCCATCAATCAACCAAACAACCAATCAATCAGCCAGTTAACCAACCAACCAACTAGGCAACTAGCTTATCAAACAACTGACCAACTAACTAACCAGCCAACCAATCAACCAACCAGCCAATCAAGAACTTAATTAATCAACCAGTCAATCAACCAGTCAACCAGCCAACCAGTCAGGCAACCAACCTACCAATTAACTGACCAACCAATCAACCCAATCTGCCAACCAATCTACCAATCAGCCAACCTATCAACCACCAATTGACCTGTCAACCAACCAATCAATCAACCAGCCAACCAACTAACAGCCAGTTAATCAGTCAATTAGCCCACCAATCAACCAGTCAACTAGCCAAGCAATCATCAGGCAGCAAGTCAGACTGCTAAACAAATAAACAACTAGCTAATCAACCAACCAACCAACCAGCCAGCCAGCCAGCCAACCAACTAACCAACCACATCACTCGCTCGCTCACTCACTCACTCACTCACTCACTCACTCACTCACTCACTCACACGGCCGTGTCATGCTTAGTGCTGATTACTGTTTCAAGGGCCATCCAAGCCCTACGGAGAATTCTTCCTGTTCTTTTCCTTCACTCACAAGCCCCTGAGTCCTGTCTTCTGTCCTTCCTTTCTTCTCAGGTCACAGCAGATGAACATGGCCTCTACTTTGCTTTAGAGTTTGGTCCGTCCCACCTCAACTTCTTGATGACCGTGTTGCCTATAAACATGTTCTTTCTTTCATCCTTCCATGGTGCATGTATGGAGACCAGAAGACAACCTTGGAGCTCAGTCCTGACTTCCCACCATGTCTGAGGCAGGGTCTGTTGCTCACTAACAGATCTATGAGCTCCCATGGATTCTCTTGTCCCTCCCTCTGTCTGTCTTACCACACACAGATGCTAGTGCTTGCCAGACAAAGGCTTCAGCACCCAAGTTAACTTTCAAATGCTGTCTTTCCTGAGTCCTCATGTTTACAATCTCTGCTTGGCCAGATGTGTCTGAGAACCCATGGAAATCTCATCTTTCCGGTGTTTATAGGTTCCTCCTGTGTCATCTGCTTCTGAGTGGTTCTTCCATCCCTGGCTTGGCGATTTAGGCTTTATCAAGAATCCAGTGTCAGGAATGGTAGATGGCTCAGTGGTTAAAGGCTTTGCCTCCCAAACCAAAGGACCGAATTTGGATCCCCAGATCCCAGGTAAAAATGCCGGGTGGGTGTGGTGGCCTACCTGTAATTCTAGCCCTGGAGGCAGAGCCTGAGAATCCCCAGAGCAAGCTGACTAGCTAGACTAGTCCTGATGGTGTGTTCTGGGTTTAAGGAGAGACCCAGGCTTACAACAGTAAGGTGGAAGAGTGATTGAGGTTGATTTCCAATATTACCTCTGGGCCTCCACAGACACCCACATCCAAACATACTCATGCAATACACCTGCACACACATTCACTCCTACACAAATACATATCTAACACACACACACACACACACACACACACACACACACACACACACACACTCCAGTGTTGTAGTCTCTTTTGTGTTGCTGTATGACACCCAGGACTGGGTATAAAGCAAGAAGCCATTGTAGCTGAATCGCCCAGCAACATGGTGCTTAGTGGCATGATGTCATGGAGGAGGGTCCCCTATGATGACATAGTGCAAGCAAACTGAGCTCTCCTTTCCTCTTCTAGAAAGCCGTGAATGATATGGTAGGATCCCTCACCTTTATGATTGCATCTACTACCAGTTACCCCCAAAGGCTTTATCTTCACATTTACATTGTTCTGTGGGTGTGGCTTACCAGGTTTCATCTGTATGTCTGTCCTGGCAAGTGCCCAAGTACTTGTTTGGGATTTATCCATAGGATCTAATCCTGCTTGCTTCTCAAAGGCTTCATCTCCAGATGAATCTTAACAATTATGTAGAAGGTTGAGAGTTACATTTCCAACACTGAAATTCTGGGGAGGGGGGACACACAAGTCATAGCATCTATGATTTATGGAGTTCCAATCTCCAACCTTTTCCCCAAAGTTGGGTGACCTTCATCTCTGTTTCCTGCCTCAGTTCAAATCATTTTTAAAAGTTATTGTTCTTTGACATGTTCAAAAATGAATTCGACAAACTAATATTGTTTTCACTGTTCAATCCTACCTCCCCCCTTTTCCCACTACATGCTTTATACTTTCCAGCCAGTCTCTAGACTAGACTGGCTGGCCAGTGAACCCCAAGAATCCTCCTGTCTGTCTCCTCCAATGTTGGGATTACACTCATCCCTCTCCATGCCTGGTTTTTTATGTAGGTGTTGGGGATTGAACTCGGGACCTACTTGGGACTTTATGCTTGTGCAGCAAGTACTTATGGACTGACCCATGTCTCCAGCCCCCACAATTTTCTTCCTTAGCTTTGGGAGAATGAGATCTGGGCACTCCAGGGAGACAGGTAGAGCCAGCCTGCCCCAGATCACTGCGAGGAGATTCATGCATTCGAAACACCCATGGGGTTTCTCACAGGGCATGAGCAGATTTTCAAGGGGTACAAAGAGAATGTGAATGTATTTGTTAAATAGCTATGTTAATATAATCATTGTCACTGTGTGCTGAGGGTAGGGACCTGGATCTGTCCTTTTAGCTACTGAACCCTCATACCTGGGATGGAGCCCAGCACATAGTAGGTACCTGACACCCAGTAGGAGGACAGTAATAAAATGAATGAATCTCCCAGCGTGCATGTGGTTTTAGCAGACAGTGGATTTGAATTGTCCCCCATAGGTTCATGAACTTGCTTCCTGAGCTGGTGTTGATGTTTGGGAAGGTCGTGGTACCTTTAAGAGGTAAAGTCTTGCTAGAGAATGGCGGGTCGCAGGGGGTGGGCTTTGGGGTTGAGTGGTCCAGTCCTGCTTCCACAGTTTGTTGTTGCTCTCTCTTTGCCTCCAGGATGACAGCTGTGATCTGAACCAGCCACTTCCAGCTTCTGCCTCCAAACCGTGCCCTCTGCTAGGAGATTCCCGCCTTAATGGATTTAAGCCTGAAAAGTCTCCTTATGTCCGAGCAGCATCTCACGGCAGTAGACAGAAGTGTAATAGGTGGCCTGGGGATACAGTCCCAGAAAGAAAGCGAGCACAATTTAATGTGTATGTGTGTGTGTGTGTGTGTGTGTGTGTGTGTGTGTGTGTACGTGTGTGTGTGCGTGTGTGTGCGTGCGTGCAGAGAGGGAACACAGAGTCTTGCACATGCTAGGCATGTGCTCTGCCACTGAGCTATATGGTCAGCAAAAGTCCCAAATGTTTTGAATCCTGGCATGACATGGTGGTCACGTGTACAGTCCCAGCATGTGACATGTCAGAATGATTGCCGTGAGTTCAGAGCCCATCTGGGCTGCATGGTGGGCTCCAGGTCAGCCTGGGCTACAGTTAACAAGCGACCACAGAAGAAGTGACGTCTGAGATGGAAAATTCCCCACCTTTTCTCCTGTGATTGGCTGCTGTCAAAATTAAGGCACACGGAAAACCATCATCCCCAAATTACCTGCAAGCTACATAGTAAAGTAGGTGTGAAACGTAAGTGAGGTTTTTGTGTAGACTAGGGGTCTCATTCCCAAGACATCTCATTATGCATATGCAAATATATCAAAATCTGGTAAAGAAACCCTGACTCTGAAACATGTGTCCTCAAGCATTTTGGGTAAGGGAGCCTCGGTAATTATTAACTAATGTTAATCACAGCAAATGTTACAATAGCTCCACTTTACAGATGGGGACGCTGAAGCCCTGGGCATGGAAATAGCCTGCTGCAGGCCAGGCTGGCACCTTGATGGGCTGTTTTCCAGAATCATCTAGGCTGCACAGCTCTAGGCTTACGGGGGAATGAATGTGTGTCCTGGGATGACCCCTATCCTGTGGTCCCAGCTTGAGTGACAGGAGAGGGGGTGGGGTATTGGCTGGCATTATTGCTGCTCTCTGGCCCTCGGGCACCTGCTCAACACATACCTCTTCTCCTCCCGTTTTTAACCCAACTACAGGTTCTGCAAGTTTTCCATTTTTAGCTCCCTGGACTGGAACGCAGAGTTCAACGCACTGTAAAACCTCAATGTCAGTTTGATTATTAGAGGCGTGTGTGTGGGCTCAGGCTCGCTCCTTTCCGTGTCTAATAATAACCCTCTGGATTCTCTCTTCCCGCTCTCTTTCCAGGACCTGAAAAGCATTTCATATGCAATGTCCCATTTAGACTCCCAGAGCCCCCAGGGAGGCAGCTGGCTGGTGGCTATTATTTGAAAGGGCCCCTGGAACTATTTGGTTTTCTTTAAACCCAAAGGGTTATTGCCATTTCTGTATTAAAGAGGAGCTGAGTCAGGAGAGAATGAGGAGATGTGCTTAAGGAAACCAGTATATAGATGAACGCTCGCTGGGCACATCTTAGCAACCACGGGATATGCTCAGAAAAGCCCAGTGTCTGGCTCAAGGTCGCACAGTTCACAGGTGATCGACTGTGGATTTGACCTGGATTTACCTCTAAGGCATTAGGGTTTTCCACTGTGTCATTGAATGAGATGTTCTAGGAATAAAAACAGTTGGGTCTTAATTTTCTTAGCTCCCAGGCCAAGCCCTATGTCTGTCCTTAAGAGTTCTACTGAGGGGCTGGGAAGATGGTTCGGGGTTAAAGCTTTTGCCTTGCAAAGCAAAAAGATCTGAGTTCAGATCCCCAGATCCTATGCAGAAATGCTAGGCGGATATGGTAGTGACTTGCAATTCTGGCCCTGGAAGGCAGAACCTGGGAAACTCAAGAGTAAAGCAATAAGTAGGTAGAACAATCTAGAATGATTCCCGATATCACAGTTGGACCTTCATAGGTACACACTCAAGTGTCCTCTCGTACACACACACGTAAATAAAAAACACTTTTATCCGCGGTCATTATAAAAATAAACATAGCAAAGCAGCATATTTTATCTTTTAAAAGTGATGAAAGAGCTGGAGAGGTGGCTCAGGGGTTAAGCCTCTGCCTTGCAGGAGGAAGGTCCTGAGTTCGGATTCTAGACCCCACGTATAGACGCCAGGCAGAAGCGAGGCGGCCCGCGCTTCTGGTCCTGGTAGGGCGGAGCCTGTGAATCCCAGGGCAGAGGGATTCACAAGGAGGAGGTGGAGGCGTCCATGGTGGTTCCCGAATTCGTCCGTGGTTCTACACACACACATATACATACTCACACATACATACACACGCACACCACACACACAATTGAATAAATAATAAAAAAATTTTTTAAAGTGATGAAAACGAAAATACTCATTCTCTTTTCTTTCCCATCATCCATCCGTCCGTCCATCCATCCATCCATCCATCCATCCATCCATCCATCCATCCACCTACCCACCCACCCACCCATCCATCCATCCATCTGCCCATCCATTTGTGTATTCTGCATACATTTTCAGCTCTCTGTTGGGAGCTGGATACCATGGGCATGATGCTTAGGGTGCAGGTACGCTCCCACTCTGAGACTCTTCTGAGCCCCAACTTCAAAGTTTCTGTGCCTGGAACAAGTGACTTCTCCCTGAACCCTGATGCGCTCATGTGTAGAATGGGGATGTCGGCAGAGTCCCCATGAGATACAGGTCAGCAGCCCTACATCGCCGTGTAACGGTGTCTCCAGCCCAGATCCCGCCGTGACTTCTGGAACCAATTGCTGAGACCTGTGGTGCATGGAACGCTTTGATTGGTCAAGCCTCCTTTCCTCACGTGACCACACCCAGCGCTGTGGGTGGAGCTAACCTCATCTGAAATACCTGGTCAGAGAAGAGAGGGAGCAGAGACTCCCTGCAGGAAAAACATAACTGTCAGAAGGGAGCGGGAATGACCTGGTGTTAGTTATTTGAAAAGCAGAGGATGGAATTTCCTGAAGACCACCCACCGGTCTAAGCCGCAGCAGGTGGTTATGGGAAAGCAGGTTGGTGTGACTATACGGGTCTGAACTCAGGGCCTCCACCTCCAGCTTGCTGCTCTGATGAGTAAAGTTTATGGGTTTAGTGAAACGAGCTTGCCAATCGGATCGGAGGGCGGAGGGCGTGGGTTTCACTCCGAGGTTCAGACTAGAGAGGCGACGGGGTAAGGATCAACTTCCCCATTTGTGTACATGCCAGGGTCACATGGCTTCTGGCTACTTCTCTGCCCACTAGGGTGTGAAAGTTCTTGGACCTCCACTGATAGGCTTTTTTTTTTTTTTTTTAATTATTTTCCAGTGTGTGTGTGTGTATGTGTGTGTGTTTTTATCAGAGGGCATTCATTGTGTGTTCTTGTGGAGGACCAAGGGTGACTTCAGGAATCATCCTGGATTGCTTCTACCTCCTTTTTGTTTAGCTCTAGGATTTCCCAGGCTTCACTCACCAGGGCTGGACGTGCAGGCTGCTGCGTGGGATCTGGGATCTAAACTCAGGACTTTCTGCTTGGGAGGCAGAGTCTTAACCCCTGAGCCATCTCTCCAGGCCAATTTTTATTTTTTTGGCACAGATTGAATTAGATGTCTCTCATCTGAGCCATGGTGCGATATATTTACGAGTCTATTTCTCTTGAGGGCATTCATGCACTTGCCTTTTTAGTAAAGACTCTGAATACTTAGGGCTGGGGAGATCATTCCGTTGGTAAGGTGCTCAGCTTGCAAGTTCAAGGACCTGAATTCAGTCTTCAGAGTGCATGTAAAAAGGTCAGGCATGGGAGCTGGAGAGGTGGCTCAGGGGTTAAGCTTCTGCCTTGTAGATGGAAGGTCCTGAGTTCGGATCCTAGACCCCACATATAGACGCTGGGCAGAAGCAGGGGTGTCCTGCGTTTCTGGTCCCGGTAGGGCGGAGCCTGTGAATCCCGGGGCAGAGTAAACAAGGAGGAGGTGGAGGCAGTCCATGGTGGTTCCTGAATTTGCCCGTGGTTCTACACACACACACACACACACACACACACACACACACATACATACACACACGCACACATGCACAATTGAATAAATAAATAAATAATTTTAAAAAGTTAAAAAAAAGGTCAGGCGTGGAGGTGGGTGCTTGTAATTCAGAACCAGGGTGGTGGAGACAGACAGAGCCTCAGGACTTGCTGGCCAGTCAGCCTGGCCTACTTGGTGAATTCTGAGGCACAGCTTCTTGGAGTCCCAGTGGGGTCCATGATGCTGGCTGGACATGTTTCCCAACTTAGGGTCTTAGGCTCCTTTGAAAGCTGATCTTAAAACTGGCATTTTTTTTTTTTTTCATGTGTGTGTGTGTGTGTGTGTGTGTGTGTGTGTGTGTGTGTGCATGTGGTCACATTTTTGCTGAGGTCACAAGATAACCTTGTCTGCTATGCCTTAAGTTCTCTCTACAGTCTCTCGCTGGTCTGAAACTCACCCCAGGGATCTGCCTGTCTCCACCTCCCTATGGTGGGATCAGACCTTTATACCCCCACATCAGGCTTCCTCTGACTTCTGTATGCACATATGGGTACATATACACCCCCACATCCCACATTTATCACACGCATACACGGCACACACACACACACACACACACACACACACATGTGCAACAATAAATGAAACGAATTAGCACAACATGCACGTGGATCCAGAGGGTCTTTTGCCATCTTTCTGGGGTGTTCCCTCAAAAAGACTCTCAGGGTCTCTTTGACCAGAGATTCCTTCTTAATTCTGCAAGTGTAAATCTGCTCAGTTCTGTTTCTTTTGTCCTTTTTCCAGGATTTTCTTAAGAATTAAGCCATTCTTTTTTTCCTAAATGCACATGTCTGTGTCTTTGACCTCACTACATGAATCCATAGCAACAAGCTGGGCTTTTCTCCATCTTTTTGAAAATCCTCTTAGCCAAATGTGTCAGTTCATGGTGTGGATATTCTGTGTTTTGCACAGTCTCGGAGAATCCTGGGGCTGTACCTCCTGGTTCTAGGGAGCAAGGGTAACTGCTCCTCCAGTGACTCATCATGTCTCCCCTACCTCCCCTCATCTCTCATGACACTTGTGGGGGAAGGGGAATCAGACCTTTACGAAATCTGTTCTCCATCCCCCCTTTTCCACTACCGGTTTAGTTTGTGCCCATAAGAAGGGAGGGATTTTGCTTATTTTATTCACAGTGTTACCCTCTGGTGGCTAGACCAGCATTCAGGTCTCTAGTAGACACCCAGCAAAAGTTGGTTGAGTGAATGTACGAATCATAGCTCGCATGGCCATTTTGTTTTTGAGACATTTGTAGGTCTTCAAGGCTGCTGATAGGTACATGACCAAGCAACTTAGGAGGACAAGGGGTTTGTTTCAACTGATGATTCTGGTTACAGTTCATAGTCCAGTTTGGTGGGAGAGTTCATACCAACATCCTGAGAGATTGTAGCAGTCAGCCTGCATGGTTGCTGTTAAATCACCATCACACAACTTAAGGGAACAAGGAGTTTATTTTCTCTTACGATTACTTGTTACAGTTCTCAGTCCAACTTGACAGGAGAGCTCACACCAGCACCAGGCCGAGGAAACTGGTCATACCATCTCTACGTAATGGCTGAGAGAGGGACGATCCTTGCTTGCCAGACCAGCATGTCTGGCCAAGTATACACAAGGATGCCGACTCTCTCAACCAGCTCTCTGTGTTTTATTCCAGGACCTAGTCCCACCTAGTCCAGGGCCGGGCCTTCCCCATTAGCTCGACAATCTCCTGCAGGTTTGCTCTGGGCTTAACCCAACCACTAATTCTCCACAAATGTGCCCAGAGCTCAAACCTTTGACAGTAGACACCTGTGTTTAACTATGACAGAGATGACTTCTAAAAGTCATTTTCTGCCTTTTATCCATATACCATGGCATGCATGTGTGCATCTTCTCTCTCTCTCTTTCTCTCTTTCTATTTCTGTCTCTCTTTCTCTGTCTCTAAATAAATAAATAAATAAATAATAAAGTCCCACCTTGAACACAATGAGACCAATAGAGGAGATTTCCTTGAAAAGCCTTAGACATGCTGGGATTGAAGGAAAATGTTAGGAAAGTTAGGGTTGCCGTTCAGTGGTAGTTCGCTTACCTAGCACTCCAAAGACCCTGGTTCAATCCCCTGTGCTGCTGAAAAATTAATTAATCGGCTAGTTAATTAAAGGATTTGGATGGGGGAGAGGGCTAAGCAAGTCAGAGCACTTGATATGGAAGCATGGAGTCCTAGTTTAAACCTCCAACACTCAAGTAAAAATGCTGGGTGTGGTCACATGAATGCCTGTTTAAAAAAACAACTGGGTGTGGTTCTCACTGAGGCCTGAAAGTATGGAGACAGGAGGGTGGCTGTGGCCTGCTGATTGCTAACCTAGCTCCAGGCTCAGCGAGAGACCCTGTCTCCAGGTAATAAGGTGGAGAACAATACAGCAGAACATCTAATGTCTTCCTCCTGCTGGAGTCCTTGCCTAGCATGTGCAAGACCCCTCTGGGTCTGACGCCATCAAACAAATAAAAATCAAATGTAGGTTCCGGTCCGTAGATCTGACGCAGGTCTGAGATTGTGCACCTGTCCCACGTGATGCCACAGCTGGTCCTCTGAGCTCGCTTGGAACAGCAGACACTAGACAATTGCTTTCCACACTTTGCCAGTGTGGCTGCTAGTGAGAAATACCTTCTGTATTGCAGACCAACAGCTACACTTATCTATAATTGAAAGAAGTTTTATGAGCGGTACTGACTATCTGATGCACACCAATACTTTATCTTCTGTTTTGCACAGGAAAACAAGCAGCGTTGACCACAAGAGCAGCTTCTTCTACTTTTTTTTTTCTTTCTTCTTCTTCTTTTTTTTTTTTTTTTTTTTTTTTAAATCCGTCTGTTCTGAAGCCACACTCTGAAAAACAGAGCCCTGGAGAGACTCTTATACAACGCAGATCCAGAGGCATGAAAGTTAGCTGATGTAAAGTTTGTCATAACCCCCAAATTGGGAAAAAAAGAAAATCAGACTAACAACCCGAAATGCCCACACACAGTAGAGCATATGAGCAGATCTGTGATACAGACGTGTGCCGAAAAGTGAGAATGAACGCCTTTGAGTGGCGCGGCCGGATCAGGGCAGATCTCTATGTCAATGTTGGGTCATATTAAGTGGCCAAGGGATGGGCGTATCAGAACACCACGAGTGTTCCAGAATTACCATGCATGTGTGGTATAGAAGCTGGCAAAAGATAAGCCAGGTAGATGTCTCGGTTGTTGAAGCAACTAGCTGGGGAATCCCCAGATCCCTCATACAGTGTTGGGTGGGCCTGGTGGCCTGTCCATCATTCTCGCTCCTTCCCAGAGCAAGAGGGCTCTTAAAGGCCTGCCCTGGCTTTAATTAGAGAGCCAGGCTCAGAAGACTAAGAGAGAAGAATAATCGAGGATGATTGCTAATATCCTTGGGCTTTCACATGCATGCACACTCACATGTATGCACTGCAGATGAGAGAGAGAGAGAGAGAGAGAGAAGAATACTATTTGTCACTCAGGAATCCATCCATACAAAAAAAAACCTTTCCAATCTCTTCAGAGAATGATGAATACCAAGCTCAAGAAGGTATTTAGTTCTTCGGGGAGCGCAAAAGCAGGGTGGGAAGGGAACAGGCAGGGTGGGGGTGTTGGAAGCTTTGGGGGCTTCCTCAGTGTGTGCAAGCTTCATTTGCCACAGTGAGTGATGAGTCTGTGGTATTCATTTATATGGGTTTCCATTGTTTCTCTCTTGTAGGCTCACAGCATTTCATATTAACTTCAATTAAATGAAAAAAGAAAAGAAAAGAAAAGAAAGGAAGGAAGGAAGGAAGAAAGAAAGAAAGAAAAGAAAGAGAGAAAGAAAGAAAGAAAATAAAGAGAGAAAGAAAGAAAGAAAGAAAGAAAGAAAGAAAGAAAGAAAGAAAGAAAGAAAGAAAGAAAGAAAGAAAGAAAAAGAAAGAAAGAAACCTAAGTTCTCAGGCTGGGATTTCTAATGGAGGGGTGGTATGAATATTTCAAGCGCTGTCATAATGATTCATTAAGAGCTTGGAGCTTTGGCACCATAGACCTGTGTCTTGGCCCAGGAAAGAGAAATCCAAGTGTGGGCTGGGTGGTTCGTCATGAGGCTGCTGGGGAGTCTGGTCCATAGCTCTCTCCCCACTTGCTTCCCATGGCTGCCGGCGACCCTTGTGGACAGGCCTCATGACTCCAGGGTCTCCTTCTTGTCAGGTGGCTTTTACATGCTGTCTCCAGCTATCCTCCGTTTCTTTTCTCTTTTCTCTTTTGGCGTGTGTGTGGGCATGTGACATATGTGAACATTTGAGTGTATGGAAGTGGAGGCCAGGGGCCAATTTGTGGTGGTTCTTGGGCTTTTTTTGTCATTGATTTTTTTGTTGTTGTTGAATGAGCATATGAGTGTGTGTGTGTGTGTGTATCAGAAGGCACTGTGTATGCCTGTAGAGGCCCAAGGGTGACTTTGGGAATCACCCTGAATTGCTCCACTTCCTTTTTGCTTTGCTCTAGGGTGTCTCAGGCTCTGCCTTCCACGGGTGGAAGTGCAGGCTACCACCATTTCTGCCTGATGTTTTTGCACAGGATCTGGGGATCTGAACTCAGGTTCTTCTGCTTATGAGGCAAAGGCTTAACCTCTGAGCTATCTCTCCAGCTCTGATGTTGTTTTGTTTTGGGGATGGGCCTCTTACTGGTCCGGAACTTGCTTAGGAGGCCGGACTGACTGAAAAATATTCATTGTAAAAACTGCGTATCTTGATGTCTTACTAAATCTGGTTTCCTTACCTAGGGCTGCAAATTACCCCTTGTTAGAGCCACTTATTCAGAACCACCATCAAATTCATGTTTGTCAAATGCGTTTTCTGTGCTTCCCCCCACCACACAATGGCCTGTCCACAAATTATTCATTCATATCTTGCAGCAAACCTGAGAGACAGGTCCCGTAATCCCTGCCTGCAAGTCAGCAGAAGACTTGGGATTGGAAGCCAGGCCTATGAGTTGAGTTACAGAGTGGGACTCTTGTAAACAGTGAATGTTTTATGGGCCGAGGGACAAAGTGTGCTGATGATGTTGAAAGCTATCAGGGCGAGCACTGGATCAGAGAGAATGAGGCTTGCAGAAAGGAGATGGCTAGAGGGGATGGTGGAAAGTCACAGGAGGGGTTGCTTATGGAAGAAGGGGTATTGTCACCACCCTGGGGCATGGGATCATTGGTCAAGCAGAGGAATGGCTCTACAAGG
The DNA here is from genome assembly GCA_023101885.1 of Typhlomys cinereus. Classification (NCBI taxonomy): domain Eukaryota; kingdom Metazoa; phylum Chordata; class Mammalia; order Rodentia; family Platacanthomyidae; genus Typhlomys; species Typhlomys cinereus. The sequence goes on along the minus strand of JALPQD010000071.1, from coordinate 82,578 downwards.
GAGACCCCCGTGCCTTGGTAGGGGTGGTGACCAGGCCTTGGGCTGTGGAAAGTGGCTGCAATGTAGAAGGCAAAGCCACATCGTAATGCAGAGTCTGGACTGGCAAAGCTGTGACAGGGGAGGTGTGTGCCTTGGCAAAGCCTGGCCTGACTCTGTGTTGTGACCAGACAAGGTGGCCTGTCCCTAAGCTGCAGCTTGTACCTTGGCAAGGCCAGCCTGCTTCAGAGCTGGAGCAAGACTATGCCTTGGGCAGAGCCTAAGATAAGATGACTTATGCTTGATTTTGACTTTTCCTCACAGTGCATTGCCTGCTGCATAGAAATTCACAGCCCCTTCGTTTCCCATGCATTGGCACCTGCTCATGCAGCATTTACTTGCTTACTTATTTTGCCTGTAAAATAATAAGCACTTGGGAAAGCAGTGGCTGCCAATCCCCCATCAGGGTCTGTGCAGACCACCTGAGCCCAGCCTTGTTGTATATTATCTCTGTATTGATTCTTCCATTTCCCCAACAGAACAGCGCCATCCTGGTGGCGACACTGGCTGATTGCTGAAGTGATAGCATCACATACTGTGTGTTTACTGGGGACCTGGGACTGTACTGTATTACGCCACTTTTATCCGCCAGTCTGATTTTGCTCTGGGGATGGGTCACTTCACAAATGTGGATGCTGGGCTTGCGAGGGATTAAGAGACTTGCCTTGCATGGCTGGACAGTACTCCAGGTGACCTTGGACCAGTCTAGTTCTCTCCCCTTTGGTTCTCAAGAGTGACCGCAAAATGCTCTGGGAGGCAGCATCCTGATCCCTAGAAGTACAGTTGGAATGTAAAACCCATGGTGGGCTGCATCCTGGGGCCCCCCAGTTGTGGTACAAAATGGGATGAATTCAGACACAACACTGTCAACTTTGCTGAAGCTTGGGGGACCGTGAATCACAGACTTGCTTTAGGCAGCTGGTTTCATGGGGATGTTGTTGTCTTTCCTGCCCTGACCACATGGCATCTAGGATACGGTGAATCTTCTTCACACACCATCAGGAGTTCATGAGGCCAGAGTGCAGCTATAGCTAAGACATGGTTCTTGCCCCCCAAGGGTCTAGCATTTCCTCACCAGGCCTAGAGCCTATGGTAGACCCTCAAGAAATGCTTGGGATGGGGAAAAGTACTTATCATTCAGCATGAAGACCTGAGGTGGGATTCCCCAATACCCATGTAGAAGTTAGGTGCAAGGGCAGACACATCAGTAACCCAAGTGCTTGAGTGGGGTACAAGACTGGTGAATCTCAAGAGTTTGCTGGCTAAAACAGCAAGCTGCAGGCAGGAGTCCCTGTTTTAAAAAAGTAAAATGGAGAACAATAAAGAAGAAGTCTCTGGCTTTTACATGGATGTGCATGGGCGAGTGCTCCTGCACACATATGTGTACATAGACATATGGGCATGTGTGCACATACACACACATACACACACACACACACAAACATACATGCATGCTTGCTGCATGAGTGAATGACTGCATGAATGGATGCAGAGTGCACTTGAATTTTGCCTTTCTAGCCTCAGGAGTTGCCATGGTTGGTCCTGGGATTACAGATTAGAGCTGTCTTCCAAGGAGGGTGACCTCATCTCCCTGAAAGATGACAGTAATAACACATTCCTTGCAAGGCTGCTGGGTGGCTTAATGAACAGTATTAATAAAGTACTTCCAAAGCTGCAGATGAAAAACAAGATAAACATGCCCTGTGTGACTGGCATGGACAGTTTGCCCCTGGCTGGGTGCAGTTTAGTACCCAGGAGCCAGAGGCAGGAAAACCACAAGCCCCAGGCTAGCCTGAGCTACAATCAGATCCTGTCTCAAGGCAACAGATGGAGACACAAGACATACTAATAAACTTCATCTCTATTTCTTGGAGGAAGAAGAGGCAGCATCTAGCTTGGAGAAGATCAAACATACAGCGCATCTGCTCTTGTCTGCTGGGCTGTTCCACTTTGCTCACACTCAGGGGAACTGCCTTGTTTTTGGGGGAACATCTGCTGTTGAGACTGTAAGTTTCTGAGTATCTATCATTTAAGGCAATTATTTCCACTAAAACCTTCCTGGGACTTTATCCAGACCTCTGAAATAGTCAGAAGGGCCACACGATCATTTGCATAACCAGCTGATGATTTGCATGGAATTTGCATCACACACAACTCACTGGTCTTAGTCTGTATAGCTATAGATTATTCAATTATGGGATGCTTTATCAATTCAGTTTGTAGAGTCACAATAGATATAAAGGGTCATATGAAGGATTTCCTCCACCATAGCTTCTGGAGAAAGTAGAGAGGGACAGTTATTAATATCTGGTACTTGTCAACAGATAGCATTTCAAGGTCGAGGAGATGGTTCAGGGATTAAAACTTGCCATAGTTAGGCACAGCTGTACACTTGACAGTTGAGAACTTGAGCTCTGAGCATATTTGTAGAAAATTGGTGGTTGAATTAAGCCCAGAGCAAAACTGCAGGAGATTGTCTAGCTGATGAGGAAGACCCAGTCTATGGTGGGTGGGAATAGGTCCTGGAATAAAATACAGAGAGTTGATTGAGAAATTTGGCATCCCTGTGTACACTTAGCCAGACATGCTGGTCTGACAAGTAAGGATTTTCCTTCTCTCAGCCGTTATGTAGAGATGGTATGGCCAGTTCCCTCGGTCCTGGTATCTACTGTCGAGTTGGACTGAGAACTACAATCATAAGAGAAAATAAACCCCTCGTTCTCTTAAACTGTTTGATAGTGATTTATCAATAACCATGCAGGCCAACTGCTACAAAATTTGGTACCAGGAGTGGGGTGGATGTGAGAATGGCATCTCCCCAGATTCATTTAAGTGCCTGACCTGACCTTGCACAAAGGCTGTTGTAAGTGTACCTGCCTCTGAAGATGCTCCCATTCCTGGGAACTGTGTGTTGACGCCCTAGGCTGTGCATATGGTCTTTCTTCCCCTTCCCCTGTCAATCTGGGCAGTGCATTTCAGCAGGGGTTGAAACCTCATGTTTAAAATCAAGCAGTTCCAGTGAGACTCCTTTGTCTCAGTGTACACAAATAATGTGTGTGTATGTGTGTGTGTGTGTGTGTGTGTGTGTGTGTGTGTGCATAAAGGTCAGCAATTGAGTATATTCTTCTGGAGTGCATGATTCAGCCATGCTGGCTGACTAGCAAAGTCAAAGAATCTCTTGTCTTTGAGTCCCCATTGCTGGGGTCACAGATGCATGCCACCATGCCTGACTTTTACATGGGTGATAGGATCTCAGCTTGGTTCTTATATGTGACAAGCACTTCACCCACACGGCCATGCCAAGGCCTCTCTGTAGAGAAGATTTTAGTAATTGGTGTATACTTGAATTCTACTAATGTCAATGATAATAATTTTGCATTTACATGTTTTTGAGAAATGGGTAGTGTAGTTCAGCGGCAGTGCACTTAGCATGCACGAGGCCCAGTTTCACTCCCCAGGACTACCTCCAAAATACCATTCATAAGTTACATGTTATAATTCTTCTAAATAAGAAGCCAAGGATCAGTGTAGACAGGTACATGAGCAGTGCAGGGGCCTGTCTTCCTTGAGCCGTTGCATGTCCAGAATTGACAATCTAGTTTTGAAAGAGAATGAATACAAACATTTCCTGTCTTTTGTTTCTAAGACTATCCTGAGTTCTGCCAGGTCACAGGAAATATATTTTTGCTGAAAACAATTTCGGTCATTTGTTTGGCTTCTTTAATAGAGCCAGGGGAGAAGTAAAGCCTGAGGGGAGGATCAGGAGCTCAAGATCTGCCTGGCTATGCAGCTGAGTGAGACCCAACTAAAACAAAAGATAAGAAAGAAAAAAAGTGTTGAGGATGTGGCTCAGGTGGACAGGTCCTTGCCCTCCACGTGAGAGATCCTGGGCTCAATGCCTAGTCACACATACACACACACAACAGACATATACTCTACACACACACACGCAGCAGACAAATGCACTCTACACACACGCACATGCAGCAAACAAATGCACTCCACACACATGCACACACAGCAGACAAATGCACTCTACACTCATGCTCATATACCTCAGATATATCACACACATATGATACAGACACACATAAACCAGACAGAAAGACAGACAGATGGACAGACACCACACTCACACATACCACATATACAACATTGCAACACACAATAAACAGATTCATCACACTACACACAGACACACACACACACACACACACACACACACACACACACACACACACACCATACACAGACACCCACCATGTATATCAGATAGACAAATCACATACACATACCCTATATAGGTACACACCATAGAGATACACACTATACAGAAACATACATACTACACACACATAGACACACACATTTAAAAACCAGGGGCTGGAGAGATGGCTCAGGAGTTAAGACTCTGTCTTGCAAACAGAAGGTCTGAGTTCGGATCCCAGATCCCACATGAAAATGTTAGGCAGAAACGGCGGTAGCTTGCACTTTTGGCCCTGGTGGGCCGAGCCTGGGAAACACTAGAGTGAAGGAAAAAGGTGGTAGAAGTAATCCAGGATGATTCCTGAAGTCACCCTTGTTCTTCCACGGAGACACACAGTGCTCTCTGATAGACACATAACACACACACCCCTACACACACACACACAAACACACTAAATAAATTTTAAAAAACTAGACTAATTTAGAAATATGAAAAGTGGAAGTGTGCCTCTTTGACTGCCGACAATCCAGTTGTCCCTGTTGTTTCTTGAGCTTTACTCATATTTTTTTTTTTTTTTGGCCAATCTTCGAAAACTCCTTCTCCCTTCTTTTTTTTTTCTTTTTGGAAAGTATCTCAGATAATGACTTAATTTAGGTTTAACAAACCAGTTACTACAGGTCAATTACATACCGTTTTATGATTTAAAACTTATTTGTTCAGATTAATAGCCACAATTTTTTTTATCACACCTCCTTTTGGTAGTATCGTTATAAATAGTCTCTATTTTTAAAGTCTCATTTTGCATTCGCTGACACATAAGCACTTTGAAGTTCAAATGATTTTTTTTTAAAGAAACCTTCTGAGGCATTTGCGAACTAAGTTTTTAATGGAAGCAAAAACGGGCATACTCTTTTTGGGAGCAAACTGTCCTGGCCCACCACAAACATATTCAAGGCTTCTGTAGACTGTGTGGCACTGAGCAAGTAGATAAAGAAGTCAACCAGGCAATGAGTTATATATTTTTCACAATAGCTTTTTATTGAGTTGCAACTCACATGTCATAAGACATATTGTCATAGTTAGGTAGAGGTGTCGACTTGACTGTTGTGGGTTTGAGCTCTGGGCACATTTGTGGAGAATTAGTAGTTGGGTTAAGCCCAGAGCAAACCTGCAGGAGATTGTCTAGCTGATTGGGAAGGCCCAGCCTGTGGTGGGTGGGACTAGACTCTGAACAGGTAAATAAAGTACTGAGAGCTGGTTGAGGAAGGCTGCATCCTTCTGTTCACTTGGCCAGACATGGCAAATAAGGATTGTCCATCTCTCAGCTGTTGTGTAGAGATGGCGTGGCCAGTTCTGTTGGCTCTGGTGTGGGTGGATGCTCTCCTGTCAAGCTTGACTGAGAACCGTAAACAGTAATCGTAAGAGAGAATAAACCCTTGTTTCCTTAAGCTGTTTGATGGTCATTTATCAGCAACTATGCAGGCGAACTGCAACACATATCCTTTGAAGTTTGGAGTGTAGCACATTCCATTGTAAAAAAAAAAAAAGACTGCCCGTGGACAGTCAGAACCAGTTCTGCCTTTTCCCCATATTCTGGTGGCCAAAGTTGCCTCTTTTGGACATTTTGCATAGTGTGTCCTCCTGTGTTGTATTTTTCTTACAGTAACGATTTTAGAGTTCATTCAGTTTCCAGGGAGGGTCAAGTATCCATTCTTTTTAACAGTTGAGTAGTATTCCACAGGGTAGTTAGACCACTTTTTGTTCAGCTCCCCATCAGTGGATGGGGAAGTGAAGGCTTTTGGCACTGGTTGACATCTTGGTGGTAAACCAAGAAGCCAGAAATTGTGGGTCTGTTTCAAGACACCATTCCGTTTTCTTCAGAACTGCCCGCCTCTCTGCACCATGATACCCTCTGCCTTACGTACTTTGTTTACCAGCAATTGACATGGAAAGTCTCGACCCTTCTAATGTCCTGTCACTAATGGGTAACTGGACCAGCTTATAAATTATAACAGCAACTTAACTATTGGAATTTGGTTGGAATTTCATCAAAAATTTTTAGGTCAATTTAAGAAGAAGGATGTTTTTATTGTACAAAGCATACAATCTAGGGACATTACTTATTCAGGAGTTGAGTTAGGAATTGAATCAGGATCAAAACAGGAGACAGAAAACAGATTTGCAGTTGTTTATCTTATTTCTGCATTCATATATATATGTGGAATGTGTGTGCACGTAAGTATGCATGTTCATATGTATATGTGCATATGTGAAGGCCTCAGGTCAATATTAGGAATCCTCTTGGATCACTTGTCTACCTTATTCCTTTTGAGACAGGGTCTGTAATCAAACCCAGAGCTTGCTCAATTCTGAGTTTGATTAGGGTTGGTCTGGCTGACCAGCTTGCTCAGGGGATCCTCAGTCTCTATCCTCCAAGACTGGAAGGCAGGTCACTGCATCCAACCAGCATCTTACGTGGGATCTAGGGATTTGAACTTTGATCTTCTTGCTTGAGCAGCAAGTGCTTTAACCGTTGAGCCATCTCCCCAGCCTCATACCTTTCATTTGAACAGAGGAAACTGGATTTAAAAATTTGTCGACTAGAAAAAAAATTGCTGACTAGTACCATTGGCAGAAAGGTATTGGGTATAAAGAAGCAAGTATAGAACTGGAGAAATGGCTCAGGGGTTAAAGTCTTTGCTTTATGAACAAGAGGACCTGAGTTTAGATCTTCAGATCCCATGTTAAAAAAAAAGTCAGGTGCATATGGCAGTGGGGTGCTTTTCTGGTAGAAGACAAAGTCTGGGTAACTCCAGAGCAAAGCAATAAGGAGGTATAACAACCTATGATGATTTCTGATGTCACCCGTGAATCTCCAGAGAAACACACACTCAGGTATCCTGTTGTGCTGTCATGGTTTGAAATGTGTCCCCCACAGTGTCATGTGTTTGGCAAGGTCATGGCACCTTGAGAGGTGGAGCCTTGCTGGAGGAAGGCAGTCACAAGGGGTGGGCCTTGAGGTGGATTAGTCCCACCCTACCTCCAGGAGAAGTCTGCTTTTGCTGCAAGCAGTCTGCAGCTCTCAGCTTCTAAGATGTCTGCAGTGACATAGCCTCCTCCATCTTTGGCCAGCCAGCCATACCACCTCTGCTTTGAGAGACTGTCCCTTCCCTCTGGAACCGTAAGCTGAATAAACCTCCCTTTCTCCCTTAAGTTGGTTGACTTTGAGTGTTCTCTTACAGCAATAGTTAAGAGTAACTATTACATACACACACACACACACACACACACACACACACACACACACACACACACACAGATGTGAGTGTAGAAAGCAGCAAGAGGGGACTAAGGAAAATAAATGAATGGAGATAGTTTGAAACATAAAGGGACTCACTGCCTGCCACTCAGGCAGATTCAAACCTCTGTGGAGGTGTGGCTGCTCCCAAACCTGCTGCTGGCCAGAGGTGACAAGGGTGGTCGAGGAAGCTGCTGGAAGATCTGGGGCATGTAGCATGCTGGTTGGATGTAGTGACCTGCCTGTAATTCCAGTCTAGGAGGATGGAAACTGAGGATCCCCTGAGCAAGCTGGCCAGCCAGACCAGCCCTAATCAAACTCAGAACCGAGCAAGCTCTGGGTTTGATTACAGACCCTGTCTCAAAAGGAATAAGGTAGACAAGTGATCCAGAAGGCTTCCCAATATTAACTTCCCATGTGGGGTAATTTTTGGCAGTACAGATGGTTTTAAAACATGGCCAGCCTTGACCCAAACTCTTTTTAGTTTGAAAAGATTAATTCATAAATAGATACTGGGTTTTTTTTTCAAATGCTTCTTCATGCCCATTGAGACAATTTTCTACTGCATTAATGTGGAGAACTATACTGATTTCTTTTCAAATATGAAACTGACTTTGAAGCTCTTGAAAGTCACCAAAATGGAACATGACAGGACCCCTTCTTATGTGCTGTTGCATGTGGTTCCATATTTGGCATAAGGTTTTTGCATTTGGCTTCCTGGAAGAGATTGGCTGCTACAGTTAGATACAGGTGTCACCTTGACAATTGCAGGCTGAGCTTTGGGTACATCAGTGCAGAATTGATACAGTTAAGGCAAGCCCTGAGCAAATCTGCAGGAGATTGTCTGGTAGATGGAGGAGGATCCAGCCTGTGGTGGGTGGGACCATTCCCTGGTGAATAAGAGGGAGGACTGTAGGTTCACTTCCACCTGCTGGAACCACTTTAGTTGGTTCAGTGAGTGGGTGCTCTTCAGTGTATTTGGAGAAACTTTCTGCCTGGAGAGTAGTTCGTCCCTCTCTCTGCGATCCCTGTGGATACGGTGTGGTCAGTTCTGTTGACTCCTGTCGAGCTGGATTGAGAAATGTAACCTGACAATTGTTGTAAGCCAGAATAAAATCCCTTGTTTCCATAAGTTGTTTTGTCATGAATTTATCAGCAATTAGGCAAACCAACTTACACTTTTATTGTCATTTCTCTTCCGGGTTTTTATATTGACCAAAGTTAACCAAAGTCAAAATTATGTTTCCTTCAAAAATGACTGAGAATCAAGAAGTGTTTCATCTGTTTTTTTTAAAAAAATATTTTCTATTAGAGGTTGGGTAATGTCAATATCATTTATTTTTTAAATACTTGGAGGAATTCACCAATGAACATATATAAGACTAAAGATCTGACTGTAGGTAAGTTAATTGCAGATTCGATGTTAAAAATAGATACAGAAGTGTTCAGATATTTGCTTTGTTTTTTTTTTTTGTCTTTTGTTTTTTTTTTTCCCCAGTAAAGGACTTTTTGTTTATGCACTTCATCATCTAAAGTTTCTAATTCTATTGGCATGAAATTTTTTTCTTTTGAAAAATAATGTTGTGTTATTATCTTTTCAGTACTCAAAGGATCTTGCTTGGAATTTATCAATTTTCAAAGAGTCAATTTGGGGCTTTGTTGATTTTTCTCTATTGTAAGTTTGCTTTCTGCTTTATTGATTTCTCTTTATTGTTTTCTTCCTTCTTTGGATTTGAAGTGTTCTTTTCTAGTGGCTCAAGATGGCAATTTATACCCTTTCTTGTAATTTACCCATTAAAAACTCTAGGGTTTCTAACCAGAGATATAGCTGCATGTCCCAGTTTATGATGTCTTTTTTTCTTGGCATGTGTTATCTCTGTCTGTGTGTCTATATCAAAGGGCACTGTATGTGCCTGTGGAGTCTCAAGGGTGATTTCAGAAATAATCCTGGATTGTGCTACCACCTCTTTCCATTGCTCTGGAATTTCCCAGGCTCTGCCTTCCAGGACTGGAAGTACAGGCTGCTACTATTTCTGCCTGGCGTTTTTATGTGAGATCCAGGACCTGAACTCAGGACCTTCTGCTTGCAAAGCAGAGACTTAACCCCTGAGCCATCTCTCCAGCCCTCAACTTATGATGTCTTATTTTTTTAATTATCATTCATTTAAAATCACTCTGATATCCCTGTAATTCCTTATCAATTTCCAAGCAGATTTTTAAGAGGTCTTAATGATCATTATTAATTTTTTTAAAAAAAATACAACTGTACAATGATCAGAAAATCCTTTGGAATTTGTTTAAATTACAAATTTAGATTAATTAAGGAAACATTCCCTGGGCAGTTGAATTTATATTTCATTTATTTATTTGAAACATATTATACAATTAAATACATAGAGTGAAAAAAGAGAGAAAAAGAATACAGAGAGAAAAAAAGAGAGAAAAAGAATACAGAGAGAAAAAAAGAGAGAAAAAGAATACAGAGAGAAAAGATAACAGAGGGAGAAAAGAGAGAAGAGAGAGAGAAAAAGAGAAAGCAAGAGAGAGAGAGAAAGAAAGAGAGAGAAGTGCACACACATGGAGGATAGAGAACATCTTTTCCAGAGGTTTGTTCTCTCTTTCCACCATGTGGGCTCTGGGGGATTGAACTCAGGTCTCCAGCTTTGCATACTGGTCCTTCTACCTCCCTTAGCCACCTTGCCAGCCTTGTACTTAATATGTTCCTCTTGTTGGGTTGAGTGCACATCATCTTCTATTCTACTAATTCTATTGTTTTTTGAAACCTGTCTCATCTTCAACTGAACATTTCCCAAGTTCTTTATTTCGATTATTGAATTTTTTAAATTCCAGGGTTTGGATTCTGTTCTCTTCTTGAAGATCCCGTCTTGCGACATTACACAGAGGCCAAGCAGTTTGAATTCCTCCATCGTGCTATTTATTTCTTCTAAACCCTTACCATGTTTGTATCTCCTTGTTTTATGCTTGTTGAGTAATGGTACAAACAAACTCAACCATCATGATAGATTTATCTGCCTTTCTTCTCAGACTCTTCTCCTTGATCTGTGCGCTTTGAAAGTTTGTTACCGTGCATGCAAATGTCAAATTGTTTTATCTTCCTGGGTGATTAACCCTTTCACTGAAAGCTTTCTTTTTGCATCTGGTGACGCTTTCTTATTGGCTTGCTCTGAATTACTGCAGGGGAAGTGTCTTGCTTTTGTTCAGTCTTTCTCCTTCTCGCTTCCAACTTTTTGTGTCTTATATTTAGTTTATGTCTCACGTAAGCAGTATGCAACTGTACTATTCGGATACAGTCAATCAAAGCAGGTCTTTTAACTAGAATATTTAGTCTATTTATATTTAATGCAGTAAGAGTCAAGTTGGATTTTATGTATGTCATATTACCATCTTGTGCTTTTATCACTGGTTTTTGTTTTGCTCTTCCTTTTTTGCAATAATTTGGGCAATCTAAAAAAATTTACTTGCATGTGTATATATGTTAATACAGGAGTGCCCATACCACAGTATTCATGTGGAGTCAAAATGAACTTTCGTGAGTTGGTTCTTTCTCCTTCACCTTGTGGAAATTCACCTCGTGAACTCAGGATGTCAGGATGGTATGACAAGTGCTTTTACCCTTTGAGCCATTTTGCCAGCCCCTCATCAACTTTTAAAAATTAAACTAGTATCTAGTCTACTAATGTGCCAGTTGCATTTTTTTAGTGGTTATCCTTGAAATTCAGCTTGAAGCTAATATAAATCAGTAATTTTAAGCCAATTTTCAACAATATGAATTTATCTGCTTTCTGTCTTTTCTGTGCACAACTTCATTAATTAAATCTATCTGTGCTTCAAACCTCACTGGAAATTACTGCTGTTGTTTTCGATGTTTCTTTGTATTTTCTCATCTCCTGTCCTGTGTGTGGGCTTTCGTCTGTGATGTGTTGTCTCTGGGGTGTTTGTGTTCTGTGGGTTGTACTGCCATAGAAATCTGTGAGTTTCCACTCACTGGAGAATACCTTTCTTTTGCTTTAATGTGAAAGACAAGTTTCTGGGAAGAGTGGTCAGATGTGGATGGTATTTTCTTCCATCATCTTTCCACCCTCATCCTGAAGTCAAAGCAAATCAGGAAAGGTCCTGCATTGCTTCCTGGAGGGAGCCTATGTCTCTTCTCTTTATCTGTGTGTCTTTAAAAGATAGTTTTTGGGCTGAAGAGATGGCTCAGGAGTTAAGACTCTGCCTTGCTAGCAGAAGGTCCTGAGTTCAGATCCCAGGTCCCACTTAGAAATAGTAGCCTGTACTTTCTGCCCTGGTGGGCGGAGCCTGGGAAATCCCAGAGCGAAGCAAGAAGGAGGTAGAAGCAATCCAGGATGATTCTTGAAGTCCTTTGGTCCTCCACAGGGACACATGTATCTCCTGATACACACACACACACACACACACACACACACACACACACACACACAGAATAAATGAAGTTTTTAAAAATTAAAAAAAGTTTTCTAAAATCCTATTGGTTTGCAAGTTTCTCCATAGTGTCTGCATCAAGCTGGGGCTATCACTGTGTTTATTCTGAGTGTTTACTCCTACCTGGGTGTTTACTCCTACCTAGACTTGTCTAAGCTCCTTGAATATCCTACACAGTCTTGGTAAGATCTTGACTGTGATTTTCTCCTCTTCGCTCTGGGCTTTCATTGTGTATATGGTGGAAGTTAGAGTTATTTATTTGTGTGTATGCGCTGCACATGACGGCTCTGGATGCCCTTGTCCCTCGTTCCCCACTTATTGCCCTGAGGCAGGTTCTCCTCCTGAACATGTCGTTCTGCTAGGCTGGAAGCCAGTGGTCCCCTGCTGCACCACAGAACTGAGGCTACAGGCATTGATGCGGACACCTGGCTCCTTATATGGAAACTGGGATTTGAACTCCAGTCCTCAACGAGGTGGAGCAAGAGCTCTTGATCATGGAGCTATCACTCCAGCCCCAGGATGTTAGAACTTTTGACTTCCTATTCTGATTTTTGGTTCTGATTTCTGATCCTCAATCTCATTTTCTTTTCTTTTCTTTCCATCTGGATACTTTCTGCTGACTTGGCTCCATTTCACTATTCTGTTGTGATACTCTGTGTGCCCAAGAATGATTTCAAGAATCCTGGATTGCTCTACCTCCTTGTTATTTCACTTTGGGGTTTCTCAGGCTACCATTTCTGCCTGGCATTTTTACATGGTATCTGGGATTTGAACTCAGGACCGTCTGCTTGCAAGACAGAGTCTTAACCCCTGAGCCATGTCTCCACTCCCAGAGTCTTCCCTCTTCAGTTAACCATTTGGAGCTGTCTCCTCAGAGACACACCTCTGGGGTGATTCCATATCTGGCCAGGGTGATGATGAATATTATTCAATACAAGTCCACTCCTTGTCAAGGTCTCCTTTCCATACATCACCTCAAAATGGTACCATTCCACTCTGCAGAGGTTCGTGGGCATCTCATAGTGTACAACGCTTTTCATTCATCTGTAAAAAAAAAAGTCACCAAATTTGAAGAATTTCAAAGTCTGTTATGAGACTGATGGCAATCTCTTAACTGTGAAACCCTGTCAAATAAAATAAGTTGCTCATTTCTAATGTACAATAATAGCACAGAGCAATGAAGCAAATGTTCCCATTCAAAAAGAAAAGAATGGGAGCCCAATAAGAAACAATCAGTTGGCAGTGGATAATATTCCAAGGTGTATGCCCAACATCAGCTAACACTAAGGGTTCGAATCCCCCTCATTAGGTCTTCTTGACCTAATAGTCTTTTAAAGATCCTGCCTTGTAATTCCAACATACTGGGCATGAGGTTTCTTATGTGATTTTAAAAATATATATATATTTGATTCTTTGACACTTCATAAATGAATATAATGAATTTATATGCTTCATTCCGACCACCAAATCCCTTCCCCCCTCCTGTCCCACTTCACACTTTCTCCTTTGCAGTCGTCTTCTTCCTACTTTCGCATCGTTCTGCCTGTGTGAAGTACTGGCAAGTTCTTGAGTACTTGCTGGGCACAAACGACTTATCAGTGGGCAAATCATTGAGAGAAGAAACTCTCCCTTCTCCTGTCTGGGATTAGCCTTCAGGAGTCTCTTGGGGGCCTGCAGTGTTTCTTAACACATTTCACCTTTCCATGGTGAAATGTTGACAGGTCAACTATTGTGCAGGTCTTGTGGAAAGTGGATGTCGTTGCAGTGAGTTCTTGGGTATAGCAACCCTGCCCTGACCAGAGGGTCCTGTTTGGCAGCACCCTCCCATTCTCCAGGCTCTTATATTCTTATCACTTCCTCTTCCACAAGGGTTCCAGAGCCTTGGGGGTGGAAGGTGACTTTAATGTCTTGTTTGGATGTCTCTTATTCTCTGTGCTTTGGCTAGTTGTCCCATACGACTTTTTGAGAGATACAAATATTCAGACTACAGGAAATCAGATAAGGAGATTTTTTTTTTCCTGAAGCAGAAAAGAAAAAAAAAAAAAAAAAAAAAAAGGAAAAGCAAAATAAAGGAGCGAAGCAGTCAGACTACTCCTTTCTGTTATCTTAATACAAAATGGAGTTTTCATTTTTGGGGTGGAAAGATTCTGTGAACCAGTTCTCATTAGACTCGAGATGTCTTGATTCCCTCAAGTGGGAATCAGGCTGAGGAAAGATGTTTAATGGAATTTGGCAATTTCAACAAGAAAGAGATACTTACAGTCACAATGTCTATTATTGGTTGAGTACCTACTGTGTGCCCTGCACTAGGCTGGGGTCCCCTGCTGATCATGGCTTAGATCATCAGAACAGTATTGAGATGAGTTCCTTTTATGTTCCATGGCACAGATTGGAAAACTGAGACCCAGAGAAGTGAAGGAAGAGGATTTCAGATCCAAAATTTAAATTCCTCTAGCAATTCCCACCGAAGACTGTTTCTTTCTGCCCACCCTGCACCCAGCACCCACCCTGCTTTTAAGTCACACACGGAAGGATCTGAACAGATGTTTCCTCCCCGCACCCCAACTTGATGATGTAGCAAACCTGGGAAAGAACTGCAAGCTTTCTTAACAAGGACTCTGAATCTTTCCAGAGATCTCCAGAAATAAATCCTAGCTGACCGTTTGGAAGAGCCCAAGTGTTTGGGGGTCACCCCCTCTTCCATCCAAATGAGGGTGACATCATCCAGCTCTCTCGTGGCCTACGCTCTCCATGTGTTCCAGAGCTGTCCGAGCAGCAAATGTTTATTGATGTGACAGTTTATTTCCCTAGACGTATTAGTTCCAAACTGATGTGATATGGAAGCTTCACGCTCAGGAAATGGTCCTCGTGAACGGTTCTCTCCCGGGAAGATCATGCTGCACTTATAACTGTCCTAATGTGATGAAAAAGGGGACAAATGTAATTAGGGGGCTTGGCTGGTGATTTTCCAATCACGATGTGTGTGTATGGGGTCTGTGATTAGTTTAGCTGTAATTGATCCACAGATGATCCGAAAAGGTCTAAATTAGGGTGAAAGTCCTTCACGGTTTTG
>JALPQD010000071.1:0-62500 GCA_023101885.1 Typhlomys cinereus | reverse complement strand
TGAAATGTGCGTGTCCCCCACAGGCTCATGTGTTTGAATCTTTAATTGTTTGGGAAGGTCATGTTACCTTTAAGAGGTGCAGCCTTGTTGGAAGAAGGCAGTCACAGTGGAACTTGATATTGCTTGAGGAGGATGCTTCCGAGCTTGCTGCAGCTCTCAACTTCCATGATGTCTGCAGAGATTTAGGTCACCTCCAGCTTTTGCTACCAGTCATGCCTTTTCTGCCATAAAGGACTGTTTCTCCCCTCTGGAACTGTAAGCTAAATAAATCTCCCTTTCTTCCCTTAAGTTGTTTGAACGTCAGTGGTGTCTCACAGCAACAGGAAAGAGTAACTGGTAAATAAATTGGAATTAGAGATGTGGATATTGCTGTGAGATTAAGAACATCTGATTCCAGACCTTGAAGTGTTTTGAAGTTGAGAGACATTGGTACCAGAAAAGTGGGGTATTGCTGTGAGACTGTGAACCCAGTACCAGATAGCGAAGTATGAAGCTGAGAAAAGTTGGTACCTAGTAGAGAGGTGTGGCCATTGCTGTGAGAAGGTTGGTATGCCTTTGGAATTATTTGTTGGGAGAAATATGAACAATTTTGGGCCTTTGCACTGGGAAAGTCTTTGTGTCTTGGAGATGGGACCTAAAGATCTTGAACATGACTGATACTGCTAGAGATGCAGACAATGGAAGCCCAGCTTATGATGGTTCAGAGGGGGAACAGAGATTGTGTTTGCAGCTAAACAGGGGGAAAATGGAATGATGTATTGGCAGACAGTTTGATTAAGTTTTTCCCTCATCCTATAAGCTTGCCTGAAGTTAAATTCAACTATTTGGTGGAAGAACTTCCAAGGCAATGTAGTCTTCACAGTGTGACATGGCTACTTTTTAGTGCTCTTGTTCGGAGTTAT
Organism: Typhlomys cinereus; assembly: GCA_023101885.1. Lineage (NCBI taxonomy): Eukaryota > Metazoa > Chordata > Mammalia > Rodentia > Platacanthomyidae > Typhlomys > Typhlomys cinereus. The sequence continues at coordinate 61,598 of JALPQD010000071.1, read as the reverse complement.
GAAAAAGAGCAAGGAATCAGGTGGAAAGAGACAAAAAATGTAAAGTCTGATTAAAAATGTGAGAACAAGCTTAAAGAGAATGCAGGCAGCAAAATGTCAGTGATGGCTAAAGAGATTATTTCCAATCTGAATCAAACCCTGTCCTTCATTTGGGTAATAGAAGAGGCTGTATCCTGAGGGCAAATTCCTTAGGTAAGGATCCCACCCATAAGGATTCAAATACTTTTGGAAGGAATGGGCTAAAGGCAGGAGTTCCAAAGGAAAGATCTGTTACTCCTCTGAGACAAAAGCCAGCCAAAGAGAATGATGTGTTCTACAGGCAACTTGCTGGAGGGATGCAACCAAAGCCTTTTGGATCTAGAGTTATTTCAGCCAGAAGTTCATTTGTTGGAGTTGGACTTGCAGGAGTTGGAGTTTTTCCTGCTGTTTTTGGAATTGTTATGGGCTAATTTTTCTTGGATATGCCCCCATTCCTCCCTTTAGGACTGGGAATGTTTTTTTCTGTGCCATTGTATATTGGAAATATGTAACTTGTCTTTTGATTTTACAGGAGCCTTTGGACTTTGAACCTTTGGACTGTGTTTTGGGACTCCTGATATAGTCTTTGGTATTTTTACATTTGAACTGAGTATGGTTTGCATAATGAGATGGCAATGAGCCTGTGGGTGCCAAGGATGGAATGTCATGGTTTGAAATATGAGTTGTCCCCCACAGACTCATGTATTTGAATCTTTAATTATTTGGGAGGTGGCGCCTTGCTGGAGGAAGTCCCTCACAGGGGTGGGTCTTGAGGTTAGTTAGCCCCACCCTATTTCAGTTAGTGAGTCTGCTCTGGTTGGCAGTTTTGGAGCTCTCAGTCTCTATGATGGATATAACTTAGGCCTCTTCCAAGCTTCTGCCAGCCAGCCATGTCTTTTCCACCATGAAGGATTGCATCTCTCCTCTGGAACTGTAAGTTGGATAAATCTCCCTTTTCACCATCTTCATTGGTGTCCCACTGTAATAGAGAAGAGTAACTGATGCGATGGAAATGGGAAAGTGGGGTGGAAGGGTACAGGGGAGCTTTCTGCTTCTTCCTGCCAGGTTCATGGACCTCCTCTTCCCCACCATAGCAGTTTGCTTCTCTTTTCACTTCTTGCCTTCTGCTCCCTCCTACGCATCATTATAACCCTGTGTGTGCCCTGCTTCATCTCTCCCCAGCCTTGCGGTTCTTGGATCAAGGGTGGCATGGACTAAGCAAGGTGACTTGATTGGTCCACGAGCTGGACTAATCAGATTCACTCTCAAGAGTCTCTGAGGATTGATAGGCCCAAAGCTGGACCCTTCTACCCACTCCCAATAGTCTTTAAGGACTGATGGGTTCCATGAGTCAGACCAATCTTATTCATGTCCAAGGACCAATTGACCTTTCGGATTAACCATCAATATTATCTAAGAACTGGTGGTTACAAGTAACTAGATACCATGAGGATCTGACAGTCACTGAGGATATGTAGAGAGGACTGTGGGGCAGGTTTGGATCAGGACCAGCTCAGGGCTCACCCAACAGCTTGATGGGGTCAACTCAGACCCCAGAGTTCTTGCCTAGTGTTGACATGTTGGGCAGTTTAATCTCCTTTCTCCTGGTGACAACGCTGCAGACTTCTCTAGTTTTTGAGGAGCTTAGTTATGGGGTCTGGGGTTTAGCTCTGGGGTCATCCTGTAAGCCAGTCACCTAACCACAGCCCCTGAGCCATGATTAGTTATGTGGCATACACAGACAAAGATGCACCACTAACTTTCCGGTGAAGGGCTGTTGCTTTAATGACCAGAGAAGGAAGTCAAGAGGGCATTTGCATGAAGCTGCAGGTAGCTACCCTGTTGAGAAAGGAGGCACGCTGGAGATTGAGACTGAGAGGTGGTGAGAAAATAAGTCCAGCTGATGGTGTTTGGGTTGCTGGATCCTGTTGTGCCTGAAGTCAGCTCCCTGAGATTTCCAGATAATATAATACATATTCTCACTTAAGCTGGTTGATATCACTTGTTATGAAAATAGTCATAAGCTATACCATGTGTTTATTTGGTCATGATAATATTGAGGATATTTCCTTTTAGTCATTCTAAAGCATGTATTCTTTAATTTTTAAATTTGTTCTTCTCTTAGATTTTCATATATGAATACAATGAATTTATCATAATTCCACACCTTAATCCTCAATCCCACCCCTGTCCTTTTTTCCTTCAAAATTCTTGTTCTTCCCTGCCAGACTGCCTCCTATTTACATGTCTTGTCACATGTGTGGCTCACTGAGTTTCATCTGGGTTGCCTTTGATGGAATGTGCCTGAGTATTTGCTGGAGCATGAATCATCTATCAGTGGGCCTACCACTGAGGAAAGCATCCCCCCCTTATCAGTATTAACTCTCAGCAGTCTCTCAGGGAAGCGTGGGGGCCTCTTGAGATCTTTCCCCTTCCATGGTGAAATACTGAATGCAGGTCTTGTGGAAGCACACATAGCTACGGTGGGTGCATGGATGTAACAGCCCTGTAATATCCAGAAGATTCCACCCGACCACACCCCTATCCTTTTTAGAGTTTTACGTTCTTATCTTATCCTAGACCCCACGTATAGATGCCAGGTGGAAGCGGGGGCAGTCTGCATTTCTGGTCCTGGTGGGCGGAGCCTGTGAATCCCGGGGCAGAGTAAACGAGGAGGAGGTGGAGGTGGGCCATGGTGGTTCCCAAATTCGCCTGTGGTTCTACACACACACACATACACACACATACACATACATACACACATGTATACACACACTCAATTGAATAAATAAAAAATTAAAAAAAAACAGACATTCATGAGGCCAGGATAGATATCTCTAGAAGGCAGATTTTTCTTCTGCAGAAAGATGTATAGTGTCTCTATGGAGTGAGCAAGCACAAGCAACTGGCAGGCAGTCTTTTGGATCATTTACTCCTGAGCACAGTGGGTTTCAGTCCTTCAACCTCGTTGTTTTGTGTTTTGGGCTCACATTCTATAGAAACTAAGAAATGACACACAGCCTGAGAAACCAAGAATCACCATATATAGCCTGAACCACTAAGAAACAACACATAGCCTAGTAGGAGCTAAGGAATTTAGAAGTTCCTTTTGTTTGAGTTCTGGTAGATGGGAGGTGTAATGGTTACTCTTAACTATTGCTGTGAGAGAACACCCAGAGTCAAATAACTTCAGGGAGAAAAGGAAATACAGTCTTTCATGGGGGAGGCAGCATGGCTGGTGGCTGAAGCTGCAAGCAGGCTGAGTCACCCCCATCCACGTGGCTGGAGGATTCCTGGAGAGTCTTTCTTCTTCTCAGTCTTTTGGTCTGGGGTTCCATTTTATCGGGTCCACTGCTGGGAGGTTCTAGTGAGATCTGGGAAGGTTCCCATGGGATCTAGGGCTGGTCTTTGTATTATAAATGTGTTAATCTGGATAATCTCTCCAGGTTAATGCCTTAGTTAATGCCTTCGTTAATGCCAGGTGTATAAAGTTGATACCCAGGATTAACTATCACAGGAGAGGTCAGCAATTCTCAGAAATTTCCTTATGACTTGGAGGCCGGAGTCAAAATGGAGGCACTTTGGTTCGATAGAAGAAAATGAATTTCCATAGTGGGGGGAATTAGGCGTTTAAGATCATCCCTAGCCACCAGCTTTGGGCTATAGGAGACAGTTTCCAAAAGCCATAAAGAGGGGTTGGGCAGAGTGCTTTTCTAGCATGTGCAATGTTCATTTTCAGCACTGAAATCTGAGGTGGTGGTGCACGCCTGCCATCCCAGACTCACGCTGGAGGTGGAGGCAGGTGAATGAGAGGAGCTCAAAGCCAGCCTCAGCCACATTGCCCTGTTTGAGGCTAGCCTGGAGTACATGAGATCCTGTCTGACAAAGGAAAGTAAAAGCAAGTAAGCAAGAAAAAGAAAGAAAGAAAGAAAGAAAGAAAGAAAGAGAGAGAGAGAGGGAGAGAAAGAAGAAAGAAAGAAAGAAAGAAAGAAAGAAAGAAAGAAAGAAAGAAAGAAAGAAAGAAAGAAAGAAAAAAAGAAAGAAAGAAAGAAAGAAAGAAAACCAAGCTGGTGTTTGCTTTCTGAGGATTCACTCGTGAAGTCATTATATTTACAGCTCAAAGCAAAGCAGGACAAAGTCACCTTAAGCAAGGTTTCCACATCTGAAAGGCCTCTGTGGTCAAGCAGGTGAGTACATTAGCATGCTTCAGGGACGACTGTGTCTGTCATCACCTGCTGTGGAAACACAGGGGCAGGGCTGAGAGGATAGCGTCTCTGGTGGAGAGGAAGCCTGCCTCTGACTAGTTCCTGTGTCAGTGGTAACGGTGGGCTCTAGAGACATCCTCCATAATAAGTGCCACCGAGGCAGATGAGTGGCTGTGTCTGCAAAGGGGGGTCTTCATAGGCGACAGAACCTAAGTTCAGATTGCCAGATCCTAGGTGAAAACATCAGGCAGAAATGGTGGCAACCTTCACTTCTGGCCTGGAGGGCGGAGCCTGAGAAACCTCAGAGCAAAGCAATAAGGAGATAGAGCAATCCAGGATGGTTCCTGAGGTCAGCCTTGGGCCTCCACAGACACTCACTCATGCACATTCTTGTACACATGCCTGAACACTCATCCACAGGCAGAACACACACAAATGAACATGTGTGAACACACACACACGCACACACACACACGCACACACACACACTACCAGTCTAATCCTCAACCAGGCTTCTAGATCCTTCCCTGCCCGTGACTTGGACAAGCAGTTACTTAACCTTTCAGTCCCTGTTTCCCCCTTCTCTTGCTGCCACAGAAATGTTTTCTCTTCTCGTTAACGTCATCTCTGTCTTCTCTCTTTCTGGGGACTTGGAGCCCACCTGGGTCTCCCCCAGCCTCCCATCAGATGGTTCCTTCTAGAAAGTTCCTTGGCAACTTCACTTCACACTCTTGGAGTCCTCCAACTGAGAAGCAGCCTGTGAGGGGGTGGGCAGGGAAGGCAGCAGAGCCGGGAGGGAGGGTGTAGTTACTGTCCTCAGATAGTAAGTCATGCGGGTGAAGGGGTCCCTGGATCCTAGGGGCAGCTACTCCTCGGGTGGTCTTATTGCTTTGATAAAGAACCGCAATATCTGGAAAAAGTCTCCCTTGCCAGAGAACTCCCATTTCACGTCTGGCTGTGCCAAGGATAAACTGCTTAGCATGCCTCGTTATATATAATTCAGATCCTCACGGATGCTGTGGGGAGGCACGCGGCCCCTTCTGTAATGATTTATTCATCTGGGAGAGGCCCAGGGCAGCTACATTACTTATGACAGCCTGGCATTGCTTGGCATTGAGGTTGGCACGGTGGGCGAGTTTCAAGGATGTGCTTCATGGGGGAAGGGCGTGGCCGCCTCGGATTCCTTGGCTTCGCTGGAAAGCTGGCTTGACTAGCAGAGGGTCATAGGGCACATGGTTTCTCTGAAATCACCAGCCGAGCTTCAGCTTTTGCAAGGATGACTTGAAGAATCCTCAGGGAACCTGGTGGCGGTGGGGATGGGAGGTAGCGCTGGCACCCTCTGTCTTTCTGATGAGGCCATGAAGCTTGACAGGTATTCTGGGACTTGCCCATAAGCATCCAGCCACACAGTGAGGAGATCTGTAGCAGGAGGGTGGGGGTGTTCTTGTCTGTTGATAGCTGAGCTGGGTAGTGATCTCCGATGAGGGTCTACAGGTGGAGGCCCGCAGGTGGACTCTTCTGCTTTTGGCCCCCTTCCCTCCCCCCAGCAAGCTGCAGGAGATCCATTCAGAACTGTTTGGAGTGGGGAAGGGTTCACCAGTTTGAATGCTTGGGATTTTAGCTCAGGTAAATCTATATAGTTCTTCCTTCCCCTTCCTCTTTTCTCTTTATTTCTGTAATTTCCTTCCCTCCCTCCCCCGATCTTCCTTCCTTCCTTTCTTTTCATCTCTCCCTTCTTCCTTTCCCCCTTCCCTTTTCCCTCCCTTCCTCCCTCCTTTCCTTCTACCTTCCTTTACCCTTCCCTTCCATTCCCATTTCCCTGTACCTTCTCTTCCCTTCCCCTCCTTTCCCCTACCCTCCCCTTCCCATTTCCCATTCAATTTCTCATTTCCCTTCCTTTCTTTCCTTTTCTCCTCCCCTCTCCTTCCCTTCCCATTTCCTGCCCACTTTTTCATTTTCTTTCCCTTCCCATTTTCCTCCATTTTCTGTTCCCTTCCCCTCCTTCCCTTTACTATTTTCTTTTTCTCTTTTTCTTAATTTCTCATTTCCTTTCCCTCCCCTCCTTCTGCACCTCTCTCTCTCCTTCTTCAACTGTGGACTCCCCTTTGTCTCGCAGGGGGAGATAAAACTGATGGAGAAACTTTCCAAAGCAGGTCGACATCCTGTTGTGTAACAGACAATTTTTTTTATTAAGAATATATTATGCATGGTCTCAGCATCACACACATTTTTACTACATGAATGGGAAACACAATCTTTGCAAACAGTCAGGAAGTGAATGAATTTTGTGATTTCTTTCTTTCTTTCTTTCTTTCTTTCTTTCTTTCTTTCTTTCTTTCTTTCTTTCTTTCTTTCTCTCTTTCTTTCTTTCTTTCTCTCTCTCCCTCTCCCTCTCCCTCCATCCCTCCCTTCCTTCCTTCTCTCTCTCTCTTTCTTTCTCTCTCTCTCTTTCAGAAACAGACTCTTCCTTACACAAAGCCTTGCGTCTCGGTCTCCCAAGTGCTGGATCACAGGAGCAAGGTGCCAGACCCTCTGGATGGATTTTAAGATGTGTATTTTTCATGCATGAACTGTGAATTGGGGTACACCTCACAATGGGTAGTTGACATCATTGTAGGCTGACAGCAGTCCCATCTCCAGTGGGAACTACCTTTAAAGACTTCCTGGGTCTCTGATCCCCTTTGGGACCCAGAAGACACTATGTAGAAAATGTGACTATTTAGAGTCCGAAAGGAATAACTTAGAGCTGACACTCAGACTTTGTACCGGAGATGCTGTTGGAACGGTTGGCTCAGGACTCTGTCCGCAGTACCACATCCAGTTTGCCTGGCACCTACCTCTCATCTAAGATCTCAGGAGATGGAGGCTGATGAAGTTCTGTTGCTGTGAGGGAACACCCAAAGTCAAGCAATTTGAGGGAGAAAGAGAGATTGATTCAGCTTACGGTTCCAGAGGGGAGATATAGTCTTTCAAGGCGGAAAAGGCTGGCAGGCGCTGGGGGCAGGCTAAAGCACACCCATCCATCCAGGAGGCTGAGAGCTACTAGACTGGCAACTGCAAGAGCAGACCTCTCCTGGAAGTAGGGTGGGACTCATCCACCTCGAGGCCCACCCCCTGTGACCGCCTTCCTCCAGCAAGGATCTGCCTCCTACACCTGCGTCAAACTACCTGAGATTGTGGGGGACACATTTCAAACCGTGACAAGGGTCATCCTCTGCTATAGATAATGAGTTCAAGGTCAGCCTGGGATGCACAAGACCCTGTTTAAAAAATAAAAGGAGGAAGTCATTGTAGGGATATCTTACTCAAGGCATTTTACCTCTATTTTCTTTTGTCTCAAGGTGTGCTCAGAGTGACAGGAAATGTGATAAAATTTGATGTCTAAATAAATTCAAAAGTGCTTTTTAAATCAGCAGGAATAAAAATTCCATGAGATAAGAAGGCATTGTGACGCCTAGACATACACCCAAGGGAAGCGCAGACATATGCTCGCATAAAAATCAGCATACGGAGGTTTACAGCAACATCCATCACAACAGAAGGCAAAAACACCCAGATGTCCATCTGACCCACCAGGACCGGCGAGGACAAGGTAGCCTGTCACAGGTGGAATATGACTCAGCCCTGGAGGAAGGGAAGCACTGACAGGTAGCACCCTCTAGGAGAAGTTTGTCGGCCATGAAAGTCCATGTGGCATGTGTAGCAATTCACCTGCATGGTTGCTGATAAAATCACCACCAAACAGCTTAAGGGAACAAGGGGTTATTTTCTCTTACTATTTTCTGGTTACAGTTTTCAGTCCAGCTTGACAGGAGAGCTCACACCAACACCAGGGCAGAGAGAACTGGCCACATATCTCCACATAACAGCTGAGAGACGGATGATCCTTACTTGCCAGACCAGTAAGTCTGGCTAAGTGTGCACAAGGATGCCCACTCTCTCAACCAGCCCTCTGTATTTTATTCCAGGGCCTAGTCCCACCTACCATAGGCTGGGCTTTCCCTATCAGGTAGACAATCTCCTGCAGGTTTGCTCTGGGCTTAACTCAACCACTAATTCTCTACAAATGTGCCCAGAGCTCAAACCTTCCACTGTCAAGTTGACACCTGTGCCCAACTATGACAGCATGTAATTCCATTCTTGGGGGAATTCCGAACCAAGACTTATGATGGAGGGCAGGAGGACCTGAGCTGGTGGAGTGCGGAATCTCTTTCGTGGTTTGATGATGATGGTGATGACTGCTAACTCTGTGACCACACTGAAACCCTTCGGATCACAGGTTTAGGGAGATGTCTCTCGGTTGGTAAAGTGCCTGCTGCACAAGCCTGAGGCCCTGAGTTCAAGTCCCTGGAAAAAAAGCTAGTGTAGAAAATCTAACTGTGGTCTCCAAGCACTGGAGAGGTAGAAACAGGCAGATTCCAGGACTCCCTGGGCAGCTGGCCTAGCCTAATTGTTGAGCCCCAGGTTGGGGAAAGACAAGTGCTAAAAAATAAGGGGGACTGAAGAATGGCATTGGAGGTTGGTCTTTGGCTTTCGAAGCATATACAGATGCACCCTAGTGGGTTCACACAGGGGCACGCCCACCGTCACCACCACCAGGTTGTGGATTTGCTGTGTGCGAGTTGCATGGTTTATGTCATGGCTTGAACGTGAGCTGTCCCGGAAGGCTCATGTGTTTGAGCCCTGAGCCGTTGTTAAAATTTGGGAAGGTTGAGGCACCTTGAGGAGGTGGAGCCTTGCTGGACACATCGCAGGGGTGGACCTCGAGGTTGGGTAGCCCTGCCCTGCTTCTGCTAGCAATCTGCTGCTTGTGCTCTGGGCCTCTAGGATGTCTGCGGGACCTGAGCTGTCTCCAGCTTCTGCTGCCCACGGTGCTTTCCTGTAGTAATGGACTGCATCTCCCCTCTGGAACTGCAGGCTCCCTTCTCGCCCTGTGAGTTGGTTGAGTCCGCGTATTGTCTCACAGCAGTAGAAAGAGAAACTGAGACAGGGTACAACATATTGCAATAAAACTGAGAGAGCAAAAGGAAAACTCACGTCCAGGGTTTGATGGTTGCAGTGACGAGGTGCCTTATGGTCTGATTTTATCTCCGAGGTGCTGGAAGGCTTTCTGGGGGTGTAGGGTGGCAAGGGGCGGTCAGTCCTGATGGTGAAAGGCTAAGAAGAACTGAGTGTGGAACAGAAGATCCAGGCACAGGAGGTAAGGAGGCCAGGCTCGTCTTTTGTCTCAAAGTATTGCGGACCTCTCTCAGTGCGAACAAGAAATCCTTTCTCTGGTTTCTCTGGGACATAAAGGAGTGAGTGAGCCTTGCGGGCTGTCACTCTGGATAAAGCAAGCACCTGTAGCTTTATGCAGCTCCTGGTTTGGGCTTCAGGTTCGTTCAGAAAGGAGGGAGATGGAGTGGGGGGGAGTGCTGTGGCAGTTTCTGTCCTCTCGATGTGTGAAGTGGGGACCTCACAGGTTTGGCCAAGCTGTCTGGCCCCCAAGTCCCAGAGACCTCCTTGTCTCCGCCCTCTCCCCACCTCCCCTGCCCTGGGATTACAACCACCATGCCTGGCTTTTTTTTTGTGTGCGTGGGGGAATCTGGGATCCAAACTCAGGACCTTTTGCTTGCAAGATAGAGTCTTAACCCTTAAGCCATTTTCTCCAGCCCCATGCCGGGCTTTTTTTTTTTTACACAGAGGTTTTTGTTTGTTTGTTTGTTTGTTTATTTTAATTAATGAATTATTATGTTTTTAAAGAGGATTTTTATTCATTTGGAGTTTCATCCACAAGTATAATGAATTTATGTTATTTTCATCCCTTGTTCCCCAAGTGCAAACCCTCTTTCTCTCCAGTCTCCCTCTTGCCTTCATGTCTTGCACGTGTGCCTACTGACTTTCATCTGGGTCGCCTTTATGGTGTGTGATCAGGAAGGTCCAAGGGAGACTACTGAGAAAAGCAACTTATCTTCTGCATTCTGAGGTTTTTGAACTAAATTCTTTGTTTTTGCAGCCTGCCCTTTGCAGTGGACTTTGCTTCCAGACCCATCATCCTCATCACCATCACCACCACCATCACTCTGAGACAGACTCTTATGTTTCAGGCTGACTTTATTTATTTTTTTAATTTTATTTAATTAATTAGTGTGTGTGTGTGTGTGTGTGTGTGTGTGTGTGTGTGTGTGTGTGTGTATCAGAGGGCACCCTGTGTCCCTATGGAGAACCAAGGGTAGCTTCAGGAATCATCCTGGATTACTTCTCCCTACTTTTTGCTTCACTCTGGGATTTTTTAGGTTCTGCCTACCAGGGCCAGAAGTGCAGGCCACCACCATTTCCACCTGATGTTTTCACATGGGACCTGGGATCTGAATTCAGGGCCTTTTGCTTGCGAGGCAGAGTTGTAACTCTTGAGCCATCTCTCTGGCCCCCCAAACTGACTTTAGACATGTTGTGTAGTTGAAGAGGACCTTGTACTTCTGATCCTCCTGTTTCTCCTCTATCCCCCCACATCATCCAGGTTTCTGCAGTGCTGGGGATTGAACCCGGGCCTCCTGTATGCTAGGCAAGTCCTGTACCAACTGAGCTCCAGCCCCAGCCAAGATTCATCTTGGAGCGAAAAAAGGAGGGAGAAAAAGGAATTCATTTCTACACACGACTATCTAGACAGCAGCCTCCTTTCTCTTCTCGGTGCTTATAAAAGCTTTGTGAGATTTCTAAGTGAGCTTCCACATCAAACGGGGGGTATTTATTGTTTATTTCTCTTCTAAAATGATGCTGGAAGATGTGCAAGAACTGGAAGCAGCCCCAGCCCTGTTTCCAAGGGCCTCAGGCATCAACAGGGCTCCAGCCTGCCGTCACTGTCATTACCCGGTGACTCAGGACACCAGCAGGCCACTCTGTCCAGAAATGAGTGCCAGGCCTCGGGTCTGGGGCTTTTCTTGTCCTTGTGAAGGTGTTGCAGAGATTCACGGGCATTTAGAGCTGGCCAGCCAGCGCTGCCTGCGGCCCTTCTGGACACTGCACCCGGTGGCACCTCCACCCCCTCCATGCCTTCGGCCACCCTGGTTTCCGAGTCTATGCTCAGAATTAAAATTAGGGCCTGCCACTCAGGATCTCTTGCCCGGGGATTTTATTGTTCCTGGGAAATTCTCTAGGGCTGTATGTGCTGTAGGGCTCACCCTGCCCTGGTCTGCCAGTGACAGTGAGAGGAGAGAGAGAGAGAGAGAGAGAGAGAGAGAGAGAGAGGAGAGAGAGAGAGAGCAAGAGCGAGAGATCTGCTCACGGGTTATAAACCAAGCAGTCACAACCCCAGGAGACCAATTTCTCTTCCAAACTGCTCAGGGAAGACCAGGCTCAGCCTGCGAAGCATCCCCCTCCCTTTTTTTCTTTGCATACTGACAGCCTGAGTCATTCCACCTTTAGGGGCTTTTTTTTTTAGATGTTTTTCTTTTAAAATGGAGGTCCAACCTAAGCTGCAAAATAACATAGATCTTAAGGACACTTAAGGACTGCATGACTTTTACATAGGAACACAGTGACGATCAAGAGATATTTCTCAGCCCTCAGCAGATTCTGCATCTTCTCTCAACCAATGGCACCCCAAGGATGAAGACTCCATCACTCCCACAGACATGCACAAGATTGGGTCTGTTGGGCTGGAGTAATGGCTCAGGGGTTAAGATTCTGTCTCTCAAGCAGAAGGTCTTGAGTTCAGATCCCAGGTATCATATAAAAAAAATGCTAGGCAGAAAAGGCGGGTGCCCTGCACTTTAGGCCCTGGTGAGTGAAGCCCGGGAAATGCCAGAGCAAAGCAAAAAGGAGGTAGAAACAAAGCCAGGATCCTTTCCAAAGTCACCCTTGGTCCTCCACAGGGACATTATCTTTCAGAACCGGAAATTTCCAAATGAAATATTTACTAGCAGAGAGGAAAGTGAGGTTACAAGCTCTTGGGCCCCCCACTTTCTTGCTCCTGGTGAGGGGGTAACTCTGGGGTGACTGTAGATTGCAAGGGCCATACTGTCAAAATGACTTTTCTAATGACGTCATGCATCTTATGGTCTGTGGCTCTAGTGGCAGGAAATGGCAGCAGGCAGATTCAGGATCAGGTTTGGGTCACTGGAAGCTCGTTTCTTTTGTTAACATCCTGCCATGGGTGTTTTACTGTAAATAAACACGCCCGCTTATAATTCCATTATTTGCTGGAAGGAAAGAGGTGGTTTGAGCACGTGCGCTGGTCCGAAGCAGACAGCTTCGAGGAGGCTGACTACCCAGAGACCGGGAGGCAGCAGCAAGCCCTTAAAGCCAAGTGTGCAAAGGTCATGTGTTCCCAAGGGACGCATCGGTGTGCAGCCACAGAATCAGAGTACCGGGGTGGGACTCGAAGGTTCTAGCTGAGATCTGGCCTGAGATCTCTTCTTCCAGATCTGTCCAGATCTGACCTGTTGCTTCTGCTGTTGCTGCCTGATTCCCCTGCATTGCCTGCTCGATTCTCCTGCACCACCATGCTTGATCCCCAACGCCGCCATGCCCTCTTCTCCATGATGGGCAAAACCACTAGTCAGAGTAATGAGTGCATTGAGCACAGGGATGAGAATATAGCCCCGTGAGAAAGTGGGTGGGAGCGCAGGTGGGTCATGGCCCTTGGAATGGCTTACAGAGAGATACGCTAGTGTCTGCAGCTGCAGTTCCTCTACCCCAGAAGGCCGTAAGCAGAGATGACTAGAAAGTTCTGGTGTAGACGGCCAGAAGGCTGATGGGATGACTAGAAAGTTCTGGTGTAGACGGCCAGAAGGCTGATGGGATGACTAGAAAGTTCTGGTGTAGACGGCCAGAAGGCTGATGGGGTGACTAGAAGTTCTGGTGTAGACGGCCAGAAGGCTGATGGGATGACTAGAGTTCTGGTGTAGACGGCCAGAAGGTGATGGGACAGGAAACTGGGCGAAGCAGAGCTTCAGCATCAGGACCTGACTGTGCTGGACAGGGTCAGACGTCCTCTTCCCTGTGGAGTGACCTGATGTCATTCTGTGCTTCTCGGAGTCACTGGGAGGTCATCCTCACACATGCTGGCCTTACACACAGACCCAGGGTATGGCCGCCCCTCCAGGAATGCCCATGAACTCCATCCACTCCGAGTTGTTTCTCCTCAGTAAACCAGGGACTAGGTCTTTGCTCAAGACTCTTTTCCAGATGGAACTAGGACTCCTCTGAATAAACGAAACGCTGTGTGAAACCTTTAGCAGCCGGGAACCTTTTGTCCCAGGAACGCATCACACCCCACAGAACAAGGAGGTTTCAGTCATCGCACAGGCTTCTCAGGGCTCCACTGCACTGGTGACCAGGGGCCATACCAGTGGCCCCCTCTTAAGTTGTCAGATGCATTGAAGAAACAAAGCACAGGCATCGAGACAGGTGGCTGAGCTACATGGCAAAGGCATCATGGACTTCCGGCTGTGGTGGGCCCCTTGCAACGGGACAGTCTGAGAAACCCTGCTGCTGCACCTGCTTAGGAATCTCCCACAGCACAGACAGTGACTTGGCCTTTGGCCGGACAGAAGACATTCAGGGACACGTTCACAGGCTACCTTTCAGTGCCTGGATCAAGATGGAACCGACTGACTCCTGTTTCAGAAGCTTGCATTTGATTCCTGGATATGAACACCATTGACAGATCTTTGCAGGGAGTGACTTCTGCTGGAACTGCCAGACACTTCGTGGTGTGGCTTCAACTTGACATACCAGGAAGCACCAAGGCTGTTTTTGATGTATGCCCTGATGCCAATGGCCAGCTGGCTTCTTGTTCCGTGTGTGTCGTGCTATCATGGCTAAGCCAAGGAAATCTGTAAAGTGATGTGGGTTTTGTGACTCCTTCATTCCTCTCATCCCTCTGAGAAGGTCAACGATTACTGTTAGAAACACACATACATTTAATTAAAGCCTGAAAGAACCTTGTATTCTACTTGATCTTCCTTTCTTTCGGGACAAATCACAATGAATAAAAGATTCCAAGTACCAGCCCATGGTGTGCGGGAATCTGACAGATCTAGCAGTGCAGCCAATCTGGTGCAGGGTGAGCAGCCCACGGGTCCTAAGATGACCAGGGTGGGGGGAAGCCGCGTCAGGTGAAGACGCCTGATACCGCAGTGCTGATGCGCAAGGCGCTCCCCCTAAGCATCTTGGACCTTCTGTTTCACTCGGAAACAATCGGAATAATTCTTCTGAGTAGGTGACAAGATGAAACTTCACCTCATGCAAAGAGAAACTCCAGTGGAGGGAAGACAAGAGACACTAGAGGTCTCCGAAAGGCCAGTTCCCTACCTCGTTTCCTGCATCAGACCACTAGCAAACTTCGTGGGAGTCTCCTCCTGCCAGCTTGCTTGCTGCATTCCAGCAACATTTCACACCTGGGTTTCAAAGTGAAATCCTGTCCTGTCTGGCTCTCCCATAGGATTCTGGTTGGTCTGGAGGGTCCTGGGCCAGGTAAGGAGAGATTCCAGGCAGGCTCAGGCATCTAGAATGAACAAGAGGAGTTACAGCAGACTCCTCCAGAAAGAAGCTGCCTCTGCAATGTGGAATCAATTCACAATTGCAGTAGAGCCTCAAGTTCTGTGGTGTGTGGGAGGCAGAGTCCACAGTGAGGCCACATCTCCTGCAGGGTGGGGGCTGGGGAGGGGCAGAGTCCACAGTGAGCCCAATTCTCCTGCAGGGGGGGGCTGGGGAGGGGGCAGAGTCCACAGTGAGCCGCATCTCCTGCAAGGGGGGGCTGGGGAGGGGGCAGAGTCCACAGTGAGCCGCATCCTCCTGCAGGCGGGTGGGCTGGGGAGGGGGGCAGAGTCCACAGTGAGCCGCATCCTCCTGCAGGCTGGTGGGCTGCTTCCCCACTTGCCATGGCGAATCTTCACAGAAAACACCAGGACGCTGAGCCCAGATGGCTGCCTGGAGTTTGGCAAGCCTAGATGGGGCCCCTGGGAGTTGGGCAAGCCCAGATGCCCCCAGCCACAGCACTTTCCTGACATCACCTTGGCGGTTGCGAATGTGCTGGTCTCCTGCTGAAGTTCAGCCCCCAGGATGTTCACAACAGTCGCTTGAAAGAACTTGTCTCACAGTTCACACGCAAGAACTTTGTGACACGCACAGAAGGAAAGAAAGCTGTCCCAGGACGACTGACCATCCACACGGAGGGAGGAGGGGTACCCATGAGGGGCGTGCTGCCCCGGGTGAGGACCAGGGAAACGGACAGCTCACACTACCTACACAGTAAACCGTGTGTAGACAGGGGCCGGTCACACAAATCCACGGGCCGCGTGTGCACTCGAGTGGCCTGTGACCAGAAGTGTGTTCGAGATGCTCTGCCACTGACCCCCGTCTCTTTGGTCCCCTCAGGAGCTGGAGTTCCGAGACCTGACTGCGGTCCTGCACTGTATCCACTCCTTCATGGCGGCCAAGGTGGCCGCCCTGGACCCCGTGTTTGTGGACAGTCAGAGTGTGGCGCCGAGATACCTGTGCAGTAGCCGAGGTTGCATCTAGAAAGGCTGAAAATCCGAACTGTTTTCTCAAGAGATGACTCTTTCCTGTGTTTATACGAGCCTATAGTTGTGATACCAATAAAGATGCCGCTAGTTTCACAGCCGGCTCAGACTTGTTACATCTGACAAGGGGGTGCTGATCTGTCTGTGCAGAAGGGTGTCCCCCAAACAGCCACATCCCACCGTGTCTCAGACATCCAGTGACATCAGGGCCCCCGTCCCCCACGTGCACTGGCAAAATCCAGACTTTATTTTTGTAAAATATGTCGGAGTGTGAAGAGCCCACCACTGAGTCTTCAGAGACAAAGGGGCTTCTGTGGGTGGACTGGTCACTCTCCCTCTGCCACAGGGGGATAACACAGGGTCAGAAGTGAGTATGTGGAGAATTTTAATTTAACTTTATATTAAATACTTGTTTATTATGTAACTGAATTATATGTCATTTCAATGTGAATTCTATATTTTCCCATAGAAAATACAACACATATTTTGGTTTCCTTGTTTCTCTTATTATTCATAACTTCTAAGCAGGGCATACTCTATTTTCTTATTAAAACAATTTGATGGTATCTTGACTTTTCTTTTAGAAATTCAGGCTGTGGTTAGGAAAAGGTATGACCATGTCCTCATTTCCCAGAATTCTGTGAAAGAACAAACATGAACCATGGGCCCACTGAGCATCAGAACCGAAGGATGTTGAGCTCACGCCTGCGAAAGGGGGAGGGGGTCTGCAAGGTTTCATCAAGAAGCTGCTTGCTGCGACCTCCCTTGCTTACTGGTACGCGGAGGAAATACGTTTACACATCAGCACCACAGCTTCCTTTGCTGGGAGCTCAGCCCGCTTCTTCCGCAGAAGTCACGCGTTAGCCTGAAGCGCCTCACACTGTGCAGACCTCACCAGAACAGAGTGTCACAGCAGTGTGATGCTGTGTGCTGCCCTTCAAGTGTTGAGACAGGACAGAGAGCAAACTCCACGTGAGTGTTCACTCCTGCGTCTCTGCCCAGACGCCAGCTGGCGTGAATGATGCAGCAGCGTGGTCGTTGGTGAATGAGGAGCCGCGGGAAATCCCTCCAGGGCACAGAGGCAAATCTGACATTGAACAGATTTTCCCTCCTACAAAAAGCCAAAACACACTCAAAAACAGAGGTGTTCTTCTCTAGAGTAGAGAAATGACAGATTTTCGTTTCATTTTTAAGAAAAGCTTCAGGGTTCCTGACACGGGCCTTCAGTGGGTATGGTGAAGACTGAGGTGAGCTCACAGAAGTAACATGGCCCAGCGTTCTTTCTCATTCGCATGGGTGTGCGACTGGTTCCGAGGGGGGCGTTCATTTAAATAATCACATCCGGAGGAGGCTCTTGCACTCCCTCAGGACAGCAGGGCACACGTGGCACACAGGCATACACGATGTGCGCACACACCACCACACACAAGCACCACACACACACAAAGCACACACACACACCCCATGCACACAGGACAGCACACACCACACAGCACACACACACAACACACACACCACACAAAGCACACACACACAGCACACACAACACACACACCACAACACACACACAAAGCACACACCACACACAGCACACACACACAGCAACCACACACACAGCACCATACACACAGCACCACACACACAGCACACACACACCCACACACACAGCACCACACACACACCCCACACACACAGCACCACACACACAGCACCACACACACAGCACACACACACCCCACACACACAGCAACACACACACACCACACACAGCACCACACACACACCCCACACACACAGCACACACACAGGACAGCACACGCACACACAGCACACACACAGAACACACACACAGCACACACACAGAACACACACAGCACCACACACAGCACCACACACATAGCACCACACACACCACGCACACAGGAAAGCACACACACACACACACCACACACACCACACACACAGCACCACACACACCACACACACAGCACCACACACACCACACACACAGCACCACACACAGCACCACACACACAACACACACACAGCACACACACACACAAAGCACACACACACAGCACACACACAACACACACACAAGCCACACACACACAGCACCACACACACACACCACACACCACCACACACACAACACACACACACACAGCACAACAAACACACACACACAGCACCACAAACACACAACACACAACACACAGAACATAACACACACACAGCAACACACGAACAACACAAATACACACAACACACAGCACACACACACACAAAGCACACACACACAGCACACACACACACCACACACACACAGCACACACAAAGCACACCACACAAAACCACACACACAGCAGCACCAACACAAACAACACACACACACAGCACACACACACACAAAGCACACACACACAAAGCACACACACACAGCACACACACACACCACACACACACAGCACACACAAAGCACACACACAACACACACACACACAGCACCACACACACAACACACACACACACAGCACACACACACACAAAGCACACACACAGCACCACAAACACAACACACACACACACACAGCACACACACACACAAAGCACACACACACAGCACACACACACACCACACACACACAGCACACACAAAGCACACACACAAAACCACACACACACAGCACCACACACACAACACACACACACACAGCACACACACACACAAAGCACACACACACACCACACACACACAGCACACACAAAGCACACACACAGCACACACACACAAAACCACACACACACAGCACCACACACACAGCACCACACACACAGCACACACCACGCACACAGCATGCACACACACAGCACACACGCGCACCATGAACACACACACAGAGCACCACACACAGCACACATACGCACCCCACACACACAGCAACACACACACACACCACACGCAGCAACACACACACACCACACACAGCAACACACACACACCACACACACATAGCACACACACGCACCATGCACACCACACAGCCAGTGCACACGCACACACAGCACCACAACACACACATACACCACACACACAGCACCACACACACAGGACAGCACAACATGCAGAGGACAAGGCAGCATCCGGGAGAAGCCATAAGCACATGCTGAGCCCCCCATCCCGTCCTGCTCCCTCCACCCCCGAGTCAGACCCCTCGGCTCAGTGCTGCCTGTGCCCCTCTTCACAGTGGGGGACTGGGTGGTAAGCGATTTATCTTTTGAGTGTGTGATCAATCAAAATCATCTCAGTTTTGTATTTTCGTTGAGTATTTAGCTTCTTTCCTGCTCCAATGATAAGTGCCCCGAGGATGACCAAGGCAGAAAGCATGTTTGGGTCATAGTCCATGGTGACGGGAACCACCCAGGCCGAGGGGGCCGTCAGAGCTGTCACTGCCTTCCACGGTCCAGAGCACAGTGGGACGAGGGCAGGCAAATTTGCTAGGGCTTTTGGTCTTCGGTCTGCATCACCCGTCTTGGGTGTGGTTGGTCCCGCCCACAATGGACATGCTCCCTGGCAACTCCCGACTGGCAATGCCACAACTGCAGGGAGCAGCGAGCACCAGCTGTGCTGTCCGCAGAGGACATGGGTGGGAGCTCACGGGGGCAGAGCATCCTGAGAGGACCCACTGAGCACCTGTGCAGGGGAATCTACCCCGCCGGCCCAGCATCCACATGAGAACCTGAGGCTCACAGGCTCCACCCACCCTTCCCGCAGCTGGTGGCCTCTGAGGGTGGGTGTGCTGCCTTACCGACACTCTGGTGTGCTCTGTCCTGTGTAGCAACGGCCAGGTCAGAGCTTCCGGAAGAGCCCTGTGCCCTGAGCATCTGGGTCCGGCCAACGGAACCTCATTTAATGTGCAATTCAAGTGCAGGCATTTGGTGGCGTGAGTGTTCTGAGTAGATAAATCTCATTGGTGCATTGCTGGTTACTCCTCTGGATGCTTAATTGATGACCTTTAGGAGGAATTAGGATTGCTCGAGTTCTCCTGAGGAAAGGAAATGGTATTTCGTGTATGGAGGTCGCCCCCTCCTCTATCTGGGTATCTCGCCTTCAGAGTGGCTGATGCGGCTCACGCAAAGTACATTGGATTTTGACACTTTGGAGGCAGCAGAAATGATCGAACAGGCAGAGAATAAAACCTTTTCAGAAAAAAAAATTGGTGGATACACAATTTCAATTCAACACTGGCTTCAAGCTGTGAGGTACAAAAAGGGTTTTAAAAAGCATAGCTTGATTCAGCAAGAGATAAAATATAAATTCTCAATGTATTTTTATAGATTACAGTTGGCATATGAAGCTTCATTTTAGTAAGAACAAGATCTATAGCAAACAGTTTAAAACACTAGGAATGATCATTTTTGTGGTACTCACTAGGTAAATCCCCTGACTCTCGGCACACCCCCACCTGACCCCCAAGGCACACCCCCACCTGACCCTCAGGCACCCCACAGCTTGACCCTCAGACACACCCCACAGCCTGACCCTCAGACACACCCCCACCTGACCACCAGGCACACCCCCACCTGACCCCAGACACACCCCCACCTGACCCTCAGACACACCCCCATCTGACCCTCAGACACACCCCCACCTGACCCTCAGACACACCCCCACCTGACCCTCAGACACACCCCCACCTGACCCTCAGACACACCCCCACCTGACCCTCAGCACACCCCCACCTGACCCTAAGGCACACCCCCACTGACCTCAGGCTACACCCCCACCTGACCCCCAGACGCCACCCCACCTGACCCTCAGGCACACCCCCACCTGACCCCCAGACGCACCCCCACCTGACCCCCAGACGCACCCCACCTGACCATCAGACGCACCCCCACTGACCCTCAGACACACCCCCACCTGACCATCAGGCACACCCCCACCTGACCCTTCCAGGCACACCACCCACCTGACCCCAGCACACCCCCAACTGACCCCAGGCACACCCCCACATGACCCCCAGACACACCCCCAACTGACCCTCAGGCACAACCCCACCTTGACCCCAGAAACACCCCCCCATGACCCTCAGCACACCCCCACCTGACCACCCAGACACACCCTCCACCTGACCCCCAGACACACCCCCACCTGACCCCAGACACACCCCCACTGACCATCAGGCACACCCCCACCTGAACCTCAGGCACACCCCCACCTGACCCCCAGACGCACCCCATCTGACCCTCAGGCACACCCCCACCTGACCCCCAGACGCACCCCCACCTGACCCCCAGACGCCACCCCACCTGACCCTCAGACACACCCCCACCTGACCCTCAGACACACCCCCACCTGACCCTCAGGCACACCCCCACCTGACCCCCAGACACACCCCACCTGACCCCAGGCACACCCCCACCTGACCCCAGACACACCCCCACCTGACCCTCAGGCACACCCCCACCTGACCCCAGACACACCCCCATCTGACCCTCAGGCACACCCCCACCTGACCCTCAGGCACACCCCCTTCCTTGCTTTTGTTTTGGAGAAGAGTCTCATTGGTGCCAAGCTGCCTGAGCAAACTGTGCTCTGGGCGGCTTTGACATTACAGTTCTTCTGCCCAGCCTCCTGACCTCTGGCTGTAGGACTGTCATCAAGCCCCCCAGAATGATTTTTAAAGGGTCATATGAACGTATTAGTGACTTCAAAGTTCCTTCTCGTCTCTCGGTCTCTCGCTGCATTTGATTACTGATCTAGAAGGAAAACCCCTCAAATATGAACAAACTCAGAATTTCTTACTTAGAATTGTGTTGAACACCGTATGCGAATGTGTGATTCCAGCAAGCAGTACCTTTAATAAGCCCGAGTCCTGACAGCTGCCCCTTCTGGTGGGCCGCAAAGTCCAGGCACAAGGTGCTGCTCTCTGCTTTACTTCCTCTCGTGACTCCATCCCCTGTGTGGATCCTGCTGCTGCTGGCTCAGGTCTCTTCAGCCTTCCAACGGGTGAGCCTTCCAGGCCCTCAGCACCAGAGTGGAACACTAGGGCGACCATCAGCCTCGTGGACTGACAGACTCCTGGGTTCTCTCCAGAGCGCACAGGGCAGTATTTGGATTTCCAGCCTCCAAGAGAAAGCCATCGCATAAATCCTCTTTTAGATTCATTCTATCGACTGTTTTCTAAAGAGCCCCAACTGCCATAGCAGTGGAGGTGTCTAACAGAAAATAACATCACTTGGTGACAGAACATTGTTCTAAAAGCTAAAGAAACGTAAGTAATTCTAGTGAAATAGTTCCTATTTCTAAATTTTAAAAAAAGTCCCAATAGCTTTGCAGGCGTGACAGCCATATCAGAAGGACCGAGAAATCTTTGGCCAGTGCTTTATTTATAGGCTGATTTTCTATTTGCAAGTGGCACAGCAGATTCTATAGAATTTGGCTGTGCAAAGGATGTACATTTTATTGGTTCCAAACTCTGAATTTTCACCAGAGTTGCAATTAGGAAATTAACGTCTACTCACCCCAAGAAAAGTTTCTCTTGTAACAAACCATTCATTTAAAGCTGTGACTCAGAATGAACGCAAAGCCCTAGGTGCATGGTGGAGCCAGCTACCCTCCAGGTGCATGGTGGAGCCAGCTACCCTCCCAGGTGCATGGTGGAGCCAGCTACCCTCCAGGTGCATGGAGAGTCAGTTACCCCTCCCCAGATGTGTGTTGGAGTCAACAGCCCCCTCCCCTCTAGGGAACATATGGTCATTCTTCAGCAGAGACCAGGCTGTGCGCAGAACATGAGTTTTGGAACATGCCTTGTGCTCTGCAGGAATCCAGCAGGTGTTAATGACTCTCTCGACTACTACCAAAATGTCCAACATAACAACCGGAGGAGGGAGCTGTTCACTGTGGCTCATGGTTTTATAAGATTCTGTCCATGACTGTTTGGCCGTGCATTGCACAGCATGGCGGCTCTGTTTGGCCGTGCATTGCACAGCACAGCGGCTCTGTTTGGCCGTGCATTGCACAGCACATTGGCTCTGTTTGGCCGTGCATTGCACAGCGTGGTGGCTCTGTTTGGTCGTGCACTGCACAGCATAGGATGGCTCTGTTTGGCCGCGCATTGCACAGCATAGGATGGCTCTGTTTGGCCGTGCATTGCACAGCGTGGTGGCTCTGTTTGGCCGTGCATTGCACAGCGTGGTGGCTCTGTTTGGCCGTGCATTGCACAGCACAGCGGCTCTGTTTGGCCATGCATTGCACAGCATAGGGTGGCTCTGTTTGGCCGTGCATTGCACAGCACAGCGGCTCTGTTTGGCTGAGCATTGCACAGCATGGCGGCTCTGTTTGGCTGTGCTTTGGACATGTAGAATGGCTGCTGTGACAGAAGAGCTTCTCACCTCACTATGATGGGGAAGCAGAGCCCAGGGAGAACTGGGAGGGGCCAAGGAAAGCTCTGGCCCCAAAGACACGCCTCCACCTTCCAGTTCTACCATCTCCCAGTAGTGTCAGCAACATGAGTCTCCAGCAGACTGATCCACTCAGCAGGTCCAAGTCCCCTCTGCAAACACCAGCTCAGACTCTCAGAGGTGCTGTCCGTCAGGGCCTGCCCGTCCACACAGACCACATGTATGCCAGTGAGGCTTGGCACGTGTACCTTCCCTGCCAGGAGCTCCTTGTCCAGCCCGGTCTTGGACTCTCCAGTCAGCCCATTGGCTTTCAAGGCTGAAGTGTCCAAGGTAACGAAAGCCTCCCAAGGAGCAACGTGGAGGCAGCAGTGTCCAGGGGTCCTGGGAGCCTCCACCTCAAGGGCAGGGGGCGGAGCTGCTGCAGGGCAGAAGCTCAAGGGCTGTAGAGCAAAGGGCAGCAAGGTGACCACTGCTCTGTGACCTCTGAGGACGCAGCCAGACTTCACAAAGGATCTGGCAGGAAATCTGCATGCCATTCCCTGGGAACACGTGGGTGTGAGCCGCACTGCACACACACATGAAATGTCATAATGAAACCTAATATTTTGCATAATTAATGACTACAAAAGAAAAAAGCCTTTTCTTACATCAAACCATCCTCTCTTTACTTCTGAAGTAAAGAGCTCTAGTTTATCCTTTACATTTAAATCTATGGTAAATTTACTGTCCATGGCCCACAGGAGAACACAATGGTCTACCCAGCACAGCCTGGGGGCCACCGGTTCTCACACTGGCTACTACGTGATGCCTGATCCTGGGATTTCCATGAAAATGTGAAGACACTCCTTTGGTGTGTCGACCACCCACTCATGTTGCTGAAACCAGGCCCAGCAGTGTGGAGTGCAACCCACCAGTGGTGTGTGGTGCAGCCCACCAGACGTATGCACTGCAATCCACCACTGGTGCATGCACAATCCAGCAGTGGTGCATACTGCAACCCAGTCCCCCAGAGGTGTGTACTACAGCACTGGTGGTATTACTTTAATCCACCAGTAGTGCACGCCGCAACCCAGCAGTGCACAACCACATCCAGCACTGAGGCTGACAAGGCAGCAGATCACAAGTTTGAAGGCAGCCCGGGCTACGTCACAGTGACACTCTGTCTTAAGGAAGAAAGGAGCTCTGTTTTGCTTGCTTGCACGCACAGGCGCGTCATGGCGTCAACAAGGTGGAGACGCTGGTTTCTTTGCAGCAGCTGGTGTCCTACGCCTTGTCTCATTGTGCTTTCACAGAACCCAGAAAACATTTTCAAATTAAGAGCACAGAAAGAAGAGGAAAATCTGTTCCCTGTGTCATGGCAGCATGAGCAGTGGCTGCCCCAGTGACAGCCTCACCTGCCCCGTGGTTCCCTGGGAGGCCATCTGGTTCCAGCATCGGGCACTGGTCATCCCCATTGGTGCACCCCAACCACAACACTGCATGTAGCAGCAGCACTTGAGGACCCCAGTCCAGAGCACATTGTTTTGGCTGCATATGCAGTAAGGCAAGCTGTGTTTACAAAATGAATTTTAAGAAAAATCACCCATTCGCCAGTGCACGCCTATGCCTGACCGGGCATGCATATTGTTAAAATCAGATGCATCATGGAAAAGCCCATACACAGTGAATAAGGCTTACATAATCCATGCTGCTAATAAAAAGGGAACTTACCCTGCCCTTGCCAGCTGGTGCCTCCTCTGGAGCCAAGAAAAGGGGCTGAGCCACACGGGCTCACAGGACAGACCTGCTCCATGTCTCCACGTGCTCACAGGACAGACCTGCTCCATGTCTCCACGTGCTCACAGAACAGATCTGCTCCATGTCTCCAGGTGCTCACAGAACAGACCTGCTCCATGTCTCCACGTGCTCACAGGACAGACCTGCTCCATGTCTCCACGTGTTCACAGGACAGACCTGCTCCATGTCTCCACGTGTTCACAGAACAGACCTGCTCCATGTCTCCACATGCTCACAGAACAGACCTGCTCCATGTCTCCAGGTGCTCACAGAACAGACCTGCTCCATGTCTCCAGGTGCTCACAGGACAGACCTGCTCCATGCCTCCATGTGCCCATGGGTAAACCAGTTCTATGCCTCCACGGACCCATCAGACAGACTTGCTCTCTGCTCCATGTGCCACCAGATGCAACTGTTCTGTGTGTCCGTGTGCCCATGGCAGAGACCCACTCTGCCTCCACACACCCATTGGTCAAGAAAGCTCCTCTGAACAGAACGTTATCCTGGACATGGCTGTGGAGGGCGTAGGAAGGGTGCTATGTGATTCTTACTTTACTCAAGAGGCAGGTGAACAATTCCAGGAAGCCTGAACCGTGGGAGACGGGAGGAGCATCTCCTCGGGAGTGCCACTTAGCCAACCGCTCAACCTTTAAAACACTACCATGTTTATCTGGGCGGAGTGCCTTGCAAGAATCAGGCAGCTGCTGGAGGAAACCCTTGGGGATGCAGACGAGGCACTGGACTTTTCAACAGCTGCGTAATGTTGGCGAGAACGGAGGGATGGAATTGAAAATAGCAAATAGTTTCTGCACACTGAAGGAGTCCAGAGCTCAGAGGCAGCCTCAGGACTGGCCGCTAGACGTCAGAGAGGAGGTCAGCATCTAGAACGCATAAAGAACGGTGTAGGTAAGCACCAAAAACTAACATCTAATCAACAAGCAGGCTACTGAGATGAACAGGCATCCTTGAAAGATTAGGCACCAGTGGCTAATAAATGTATGAGAAACTGTCCAGCAACCTCAGCCACCCAGGAAATGAAAGTGGAAACTGTTGCTATTCTGTCTAATCTGAGACATCAAGAAAACAAATAACAAATTCTAGAGAGGCCGCATGGCAGGAGACCCTTGCCCAGCACTGTCAGAAACGTAAATTAGCCACTGTGGAAATCAGTATGGGGATGACCGTGTGATGCAGCTCTATCTCTCTGGGGAATATACTCAAGTATGATGGAGACCCCACTGCGCACAAGGGTCAAGATGTAGACACAGCCAAGGTGTGCGGATCAGGGTGGAGCCTCACCCAGTCGTAAAGGTAAAGTCACTTTCCAAAAAACAGATGGAACGCGAGAGCATCGTGGTAAGTGCGATCAGTCAGCAGAGAAACGACGAGCCACGCGTTCTCTCAATGTGGGAGCTAGTGTGCCAGTGTCCGTGTGTGTACCAGTGTGTACCGGTATGTGTGTGCTGGTGTGTGTGTGCCAGCCAGCGTGTGTGTGTGCCACTGTGTGTATGCAGGTGTGTGTGTGTGCAGGTGTGTGTGTGTGCAGGTGCATATGTGTACTGGTGCGTGTGTGCCAGCCAGCGTGTGTGTGTGCAGGTGTGTGTGCCAGTGTGTGTGTGTGCCAGCGTGTGTGTGTGCCGGTGTGTGTGTGCAGGTGTGTGTGTGCAGGTGTGTGTGTGTTCGGTGTGTGTGTGTGCAGGTGTGTGTGTGTGCAGGTGTGTGTGTGTGCAGGTGTGTGTGTGTTCGGTGTGTGTGTGTGCAGGTGTGTGTGTGTTCGGTGTGTGTGTGTGCAGGTGTGTGTGTTCGGTGTGTGTGTATGCAGGTGTGTGTGTGTGCAGGTGTGTGTATGCAGGTTGTGTGTGTGCAGGTGTGTGTGTGCAGGTGTGTGTGTTCGGTGTGTGTGTATGCAGGTGTGTGTGTGTGCAGGTGTGTGTATGCAGGTGTGTGTGTGTGCTGGTGTGTGTGTGTGCTGGTGTGTGTGTGTGCAGGTGTGTGTATGCAGGTGTGTGTGTGTGCAGGTGTGTGTGTACAGGTGTGTGTGTGCTGGGGTGTGTGTGTGTTGGTGTATGTGCTGAGATGTGTGTGTATGCAGGTGCGTGTATATGCAGGTGTGTGTGTGCGCTGGTGTGTGTGCCAGGATGTGTGTGTGTGCAGGTGTGTGTGTGTGCAGGTGTGTGTGTATGCAAGTGTGTGTGTGCGCTGGTGTGTGTGTGCAGGTGTGTGTGTGTTCGGTGTGTGTGTGTGCAGGTGTGTGTGTGTTCGGTGTGTGTGTGTTCGGTGTGTGTGTGTGCAGGTGTGTGTGTCCGGTGTGTGTGTATGCAAGTGTGTGTGTGTGCTGGTGTGTGTGTGCGCAGGTGTGTGTGTGTGCTGTGTGTGTGTGCGCAGGTGTGTGTGTGTGCAGGTGTGTGTGTGCAGGTGTGTGTGTGTGCAGGTGTGTGTGTGCAGGTGTGTGTGTGTGCAGGTGTGTGTGTAGGTGTGTGTGTGCAGGTGTGTGTGTGTTCGGTGTGTGTATGCAAGTGTGTGTGTGCTGGTGCGTGTGCGCAGGTGTGTGTGTGTGCAGGTGTGTGTGTGCAGGTGTGTGTGTGTGCAGGTGCGTGTGTGCAGGTGTGTGTGTGTGCAGGTGTGTGTGTAGGTGTGTGTGTGCAGGTGTGTGTGTGTTCGGTGTGTGTGTATGCAAGTGTGTGTGTGTGCTGGTGTGTGTATGCAGGTGTATGTGTGTGCAGGTGTGTGTGCTGGTGTGTGTGTGTGCAGGTGTGTGTGTGCGCAGGTGTGTGTGTGTGTTGGTGTATGTGCCAGGATGTGTGTGTATGCAGGTGCGTGTGTATGCAGGTGCGTGTGTGCGCTGGTGTGTGTGCAGGTGTGTGTGCTGGTGTGTGTGTGTGTGCAGGTGTGTGCAGGTGTGTGTGCAGGTGTGTGTGTGCTGGTGTGTGTGTGTGTTGGTGTATGTGCCGGGATGTGTGTGTATGCAGGTGCGTGTATATGCAGGTGTGTGTGTGCGCTGGTGTGTGTGCCTGCCGGGATGTGTGTGTGCAGGTGTGTGTGCTGGTGCGTGTGTGTGCAGGTGTGTGTGTGCCTGTGTGTATGCCACTGTGTGTACATGAGACGGGCAAGTAGGAAGGAAGGGTTTCAGAGGGGGAGAGGGTAAGAGGATGAGGAGATGGCCCTGGGGGCGAGTAGGGTCAAAGAACGTGCTGTTCTTGGATGAAGAGCCAGACAAGCCTGACCGCAGCTCCCAGCTCCCAGGCGTTGGTCAGGGAGATGTTCTGGGAGAGCGCGGGCAGCAGGGGGTGTTGGCTTGGTGAGGGAGCGGTGGCCTGGCTGTCCTGGTGAGGAAGCGGCCTGGCTGGCTGGGTGTTTGGCATCGTGGGCACAGGTCACTGGCAGTGTCTGATCAGCAAAGCTCCACTTGCTTTCCTAGCACCCGAGCTGTGTTTCATGTGGAGGAGCCCAGGGCGCTGAGCCAACGCTTCCCTCCCCGTGGGCTGAACTCACTGAACCTTCCTGTCCTGTGTGCTGCTCCGAGGCCCTGAGAGGAGAGCCGGTCGCAGAGGCAGGATGTGCTGCACGCATGCGCTCCACACGGTTTGTCCTTTGTTCCTGATGAACCAGCTGTCCTAAAGGAGTGTGTGCATGCGTGTGTGTGTGTGTGTGTGTGTGTGTGTGTGCGCGCGTGTGTGTGTGTGTGTGTGAGAGAGAGAGAGAGAGAGAGAGAGAGAGAGAGAGAGAGTTACATCGAGCAGGCATGGCTGGAAGGTCCAGTTACTTGATGCTGAGCAAGGTCATGACACCATGACGGTGAGCATGTGACTCAAGCACACAGGGGACTCAGCCTCCACGAGGCCCCCCCAGAGCTGTCCAGAGCTTTGTCTCGGCACGTGGAGACTGCCAGATGACCACGCCCTTCACACTGGTGCAAGGAGCTGCCACCTGCAGGGCATCCGCACGGCAAGCAGGAAGCCACAGGCGGAGACCCTGAGACAGAGCGCCGGTCAGGCCGACCCTAACTGAGGCGTCACACGAGAAGCTCCTGCATCTCACCCCCTCCGCCCCCCGTTACCTGGCTGCCCCGCTGGGCTCTATCCACTCAGAGCCGCCTGTTCACAGCCAGCAGGAGATCATTTCCTGAGCTGACGGTGCCAACCGCACCTCCCGCCCCAGCCCCTCTCAGTGAGCCCAAGAGGGCGACCCTCCCAGATGTCTAAGGACAAATGTATTCAGCACAGAGTCTGCTCCTCATGGAAATCAGGTTCTGCTGAGGAAAGAGGGGTGCTGATTAGAACTGACTACAAACAGCAAGTAAAGCAGCACTTGCCTGTGACGCAGCTAGAAGGATGAGACCTCTGTCCAGCCACAGCAGCTGCAGGCCCTGGAACATTCTGGAAAGACCCAGTCCCCTCCATGCTGGCCTCCCTGGAAGGTGCCTCTCAGGGGTCTGGAGCATCCCACCCTACAGGACGTCCTGCACAGGCACCCGCCTGGCCCAGGGCTTGGGGTCCCGGAGAAAGAAGGGAACCAAGGCTGTCAGGCACCTCATGCACCTCTGAGGGCGGTGGGCAGCGAGTAAGGGGGGTAGAGACGGTTCCCTAGGACAGGAAGGGAAGTGGGTAAAACACAGAGACAGACAAGCAGAGACCTATGTCCAGACCACTGCGAGCCCCTGGAACATTCTGGAAGGACCCCACCAAAGCTGCGACCCCATTGTGGGAAGAGATCCCAGAGGAGGGCATTCCCCAGGATGGACCTCGCAGGAGGCTCGACAGACAGAAGACAGGTGTCTAGGGCGGTCTTCCCTCTGCCAGCTCACCTGGTCTGCTCATGCTCTCGGACGGCTGGATTTTGTGAAAGCAAACACGGCTTAAATGAAAGCCTCCTGCCAGTCTATCCTCAGACCGTTCATGCCAGACCGCATAAGACGACATGATCTTTTTCTCTGAGATGTGTGTAAGTTTCTTGCAGGTTAACAACACAAGAATATATTTCTCACGGATTTGGGAACGATGTTTTAGACATAAAGCCATCAAGGCCCAGCCATGCTGCTGCAAGATGTAACAAGATAAACTGAGTCAGGATAGAGACTCTCATGTGGAGAGCCGAATGGGAGAGCACTGGAGGAAGAGGGGAACCGCGGCTCCCAGGGCCCGGGAAGAGGTAGGAGAAGGGGAGGAAGAGGGGGACATCTAAGGCCCTGTAGCACAGAGGCTGCGGTTACAGCAACTGCACGTTCCCACATGGCCAAAGAGGACTTCGATGCTCCTGGAAGTGGCAAACGTGCTGCGTGTCGTGGTCTTGTGTGCAACGCTACTTTCCATGCGTCAGCCGCAGCCACCTGGGAGCGAGCAGCCAGCCGCACGCTGGGGCACCTGGCTCCGGGTGGGAAGCCAGAGCCTGCAAGCGGTTCTCAGTTTACCTTTCCGCGTTCGCAGGTGCGCGTAGCAGCAATAACAATAACTGTAATAAAGGAGGAGGAAGAGAAGAAAATTCAAAGGCATCTTCAGGAAACTCCCAGTCCGCTTCATCTGGCTCATCCTGACATTCTTTCCTGCAGTGACATCGACAGTCTGGCTTTGAGTCTAGGTTGTGAAAGATTGAGGGAATCCCTCAGGCTCCACCGGCAGCAGTGAGGAGCGGCGTATGGGCCAGGGTGCGGGCGGGGCGGTCAACAGCCTGAAAGCAGCAGCTCACGCTCCGTGTGCTCCCCACAGGCCTGTGTGCCAGGGGGCGCTGAGCTGTGGGCATCTGCAGGCAGACTGGGCCCCCACAGGGTCGCCCCTCAGCCCCGTGGTCTCCGAGAGCAATGACCTCTGCACACGTGTCCGAGCCTGATGAGGGAGCAGGAACTTGTAGTTCCAGGGATGTCTTTGCCCGTGCTCAAATGCTGCCACTTCTCGCACACCTGCGTACCACGCCTGCTTCAGCCAGCAGAAGGTAGATTACCTCGAGGAGTTTTCTTAGAGGGACAGAATGTTCTAGAATGCCGTCCTGGCACAAATGTAAGCAGAATCTTGGACTGCTTTCAGGGAGCGTGCTTGGGTCCCAGGCCCTCTCTGGTCGACCTACATGCTCTGAGTGGCCCTTGAACTGGACACTCCTGAGTCTAGTGATGCCCACGTGACTGAGCGGCTCTGGCTGCTGGAGGACCCTCTGCTGTGTCCGGTCACAGACCCGTGAGCACCACACGTCATGCTGTGTGCTCTGCAAACCGACCAGGCCACCCCTGGCCTTCCTGTCACCTTACAAGAAGCCACGGCGCCCTATTTCCTTTCTGCTTAAGAGCAGCACTCGTTTTCCCAAATCCCCCAATCTTTTTAGTTTCTGGGTTCCTCGAAGTCTGCTGGTGCGTTAGATGTTTCAGAATAGTCCTGTAACTGACTTTTCCCGACCCACCGAGTGTTAGCAAGTAAATCTCAGATGTAAAACTGAGCCCGTCGGGCGAGGTGCCACCAGGATTGCCCGTCCAAGGCCAGTTACATAGTGAGAACTCTGCCTTAAATAAATAAGTAAATAAAAGGCTGAGCTTATCAGAAGGTTTAACAGGCCGAAGGGGCACGCGGCCACTTACCCTCCGGGATTGTTCAGTAGCCACCTGAAGTAGCTAAGGTAAGAGCCAGGACGTGGTGGTGTGGCTCTGAGTCGGGATGGCCGTGCTGTCTGTCGCTTCCTTCTCTGGGGCACACCGTGAGCTTCGAAGAACGCCCCACAGAGGCAAAGGATTTGGCCTGTGACCCTTTATATAACGACCGTGGGCCGCGGTCACACTCCGGCCCTCCTGTAGACAGACACGGCGTGACTCTGGACTACTCGGAAGCCCTGAGAGGGGAAAGTCCTCCCGCTCCTCAGCGCGGCTGCGGGAGGCCCCTGTGCTTGAGCGGCTGACGGAGCCAGAACCGCGGTTCCTTCACCTCCCCGGAACCCTGTCGACGGTCCCGAGCTGGCCGGTCAGGGCCACCAGCCGAGTCCACCCCACCCCAGGGAGCCACCGGGTGTGCAGAGCGATGCGAGGGGACTGCAGACGGCCCCGGGGAGGGACTAGCTGTGCTGCACACCCGCAAGGACGGCGCCCTGGCCGGAGCTGAGCGTGCAGGTAGCGTCACACGTCCAGGAAGGCGGGTGGCGCCTCACCCTCCTTCAGGGGCACCAGTCAAAGGCAGAGACAACCCCTTCTCTACGGAGTACCGTGTCTGGGGCCAAGGAGGGCTGCTGAGGGGCGCGGCAGGTCCACAGACTTGGGGGAATTGGGGTCTTCCTGGGGCAGTCACCACATTGTTGGGCTAGGCCCGGTGGCCTCCAGGTGACATCACCTCATGTCATGTGACAGGACGCTCTGGGCGCACATTGTAAGGTAGACGCTAGGGAAAGACGGTACAAGGGAGACGGGTTCTAAGTAGAGGCTCAGAAGCCTAAATGGGTAACACAGAGGCTCACGGATAACACACGAGCAAGCATGGAAATGGCGTGCATTGAAATTAATCTGTGTACCTGAGGGTACCTGAGAGTGGGTCAATTTCCTTATGGAATAAATTGCCTGAAGTTAGATAAGCCACAAATGTGTCACCTCTCTGCCTGGGCACCGCGCTGTCGTGCCCTTTGTTAGCGGTGTCTCTGGGCCTTGAGATGCGGCTGCATAAGACACAGGAAGGTGGTGTTGGGAGCATTGCTGGCAGCTTCCACCCTATCCTGGGTGAGACTCGGTGCTCGTCACACAGCAGGTGGCTGCTGTGTCCTCCTTCCGGCGAGAAGGTCTGAGGGCCCCGGAAGCTCAGCAGCAGCCAGGTTGGGGGCATTGGGGGCTGGCACCAGAGCAGCACCAGCTGGCGTGGGAGCTCCTGGCGTGGAAGCTCCTGGTGTGGGAGCACCTGGCGTGGAAGCTCCTGGTGTGGGAGCACCTGGCATGGGAGCACCTGGCGTGGGAGCACCTGGCGTGGGAGCACCTGGCGTGGGAG
The DNA here is from genome assembly GCA_023101885.1 of Typhlomys cinereus. Taxonomy (NCBI): domain Eukaryota; kingdom Metazoa; phylum Chordata; class Mammalia; order Rodentia; family Platacanthomyidae; genus Typhlomys; species Typhlomys cinereus. The sequence goes on along the minus strand of JALPQD010000071.1, from coordinate 28,745 downwards.
CTCCTGGTGTGGGAGCACCTGGCGTGGGAGCTCCTGGCGTGGGAGCATCTGGCATGGGGGCACTCCTGGCGTGGGAGCACCTGGCGTGGGAGCACTCCTGGCGTGGGAGCAGTGGCGTGGGAGCACGTGGCGTGGGAGCACGTGGCGTGGGAGCACGTGGCGTGGGAGCACGTGGCGTGGGAGCTCCTGCGTGGGAGCACCTGGCGTGGGAGCACTCCTGGCGTGGGAGCACCTGGCGTGGGAGCACGTGGCGTGGGAGCTCATGGCGTGGGAGCACCTGGCGTGGGAGCTCCTGCGTGGGAGCACTTGGCGTGGGAGCACCTGGCGTGGGAGCTCCTGGTGTGGGAGCACCTGGCGTGGGAGCTCCTGGCGTGGGAGCATCTGGCATGGGAGCACTCCTGGCGTGGGAGCACCTGGCGTGGGAGCACTCCTGGCGTGGGAGCAGTGGCGTGGGAGCACGTGGCGTGGGAGCACGTGGCGTGGGAGCACGTGGCGTGGGAGCACGTGGCGTGGGAGCTCCTGCGTGGGAGCACCTGGCGTGGGAGCACTCCTGGCGTGGGAGCACCTGGCGTGGGAGCACGTGGCGTGGGAGCTCCTGGCGTGGGAGCACCTGGCGTGGGAGCTCCTGCGTGGGAGCACTTGGCGTGGGAGCACTCTTACCTCCCCTTTCATGAGTACTTATCTCAAAAAATGAGGGGAGAGTACAGGTGTTGAGGGGCTCAGTGTGAATATATTCCTTAACACCTCAAGATTTTTGTCCTGTCTTTCTTGCCATGTGGTCAGAGGTAAGATGGTGAGTGGGCCGCGGGGTAGGGGGCACCTTCTTTTCCACTGGCCAGGAGCTTGGCAGAAACGCAGTGCTGAGTAAACACGCTGGCACCGAAAGGACGGCCTCACAGCTTCAGTGGGCACCAGAGCATTCAGCCTCTTATATGGGGGTGAGCAGGTCCCCAGAAGGCAGTCAACGCTCACGGCTCAGAAGTTAAGGCCACAAAGAAGGCTCCCAGCCTTGCACCCTGTTTCCTCAGGTGCAGAGGGAGGTCAGGCTGAGAGTTTCTGACTTCCCATAAACGCGTGAGGTTGTCTGCGGGAGACCATCACTGGGCTGTGGGACAGACCGGCCGCTTTTCCTGGAGACCCATCAACTGGCTGGGTCGCTCTCTGACTTCACCTCCCAGGTGCGGGACCCTGTGTGATCTGCTCATATCCCAGAGCGAGAGCCCGTGGGGTGGTCTGGTTGATGCTGCGCTGCTTAGCAAAGTTGGAGGTTCAAAATGAGCTGCAGGAGGCTGCATCTGAGAAACCTAAGACTCAGAAGGTGGGGACAGAGGGCTTTGCATCTTCCACTTCTTCAGAAATCCCCTCCTGACACTTGAAGCTGCCACATTCCCTCACCCCTTTCTCGGGTACTGGCTCCTCCCAGATACTCAGGACCAATAAGTTTCTCTCCTCCTGGCAATCATCCCCGGTGACTTCCCACAGTTGGGCGGAAATGTGAATTAAAGAGGTCATTTCTGAGCAATCTGGGGAGGGGCAGAGCTGTCCTCAGATGCGGGCCCCAACTCCAGGTGAACGGGGCTGGGTCTGCTCGGAGCAGCAGGCTGACGCGACATTCTTGGTTCTGCAGTGACTCGGGCTCCGGGGAGCAGCAGCTGTGGGCGCGAGAGAGGCACCCCACACAGAGAGACCGGGTCTGAGGTCCTCCCGAGGCAGTGCCACGATGAAGGTGCCCACGGCCCTGGCCATCACGGTCGCACTGGTGGCGAGCGGAGCGTTCTTTGCTGTCGTCTTGAGAAGCCGCGAGCGCCCGTGGGGTGAGTCATGGTGCTGACGTGACCGTTTGCTAAGTTACTTCTCAGTCACCAGACACAACGTGCTTCAGCTGCTGTAGGAGCCAGTTAAAGGCCTTTAGTATTTTTCAGAGAGAAAAATATAATTCTTGGGCTAGAGAGATTAAAATATATTCATTCCTTCTTTTAAAGAACTGATTGTCCTGTGATTACAGAGAAAACATTTCTATTTTACCTGTGAAAGTATTTGAAATATTCTTTCATTAAATGTCTCTTGTGTGGTTTCTAAAATTAGTGAACTGCAATGTGAAATTACTCTAAGAAAGTCATAGAGGTGGAGGGATTAGAGTAGCTATTCTTTGCCTAAAGAAAGAAAAGCAGAGAAGGGTAGGAGAAAGAGGAAAGGGAAAGAGGCAAAAAAGAAGAAATGGGAGGAAAGAGGAGATGAGGCGAAGGGAAAGGAAGGAAAGGGGAAGGAAAAAGGTGTCTGCCCCATGAGGCAGAGCGCTGAGGGGCCCAGCTGGCTCTGGTCTCTTGCCCGCACCCAGACCTGCTCCTGCCAGGTGCCGTCTGCCTAATTCTGACTCCTGGGACCTCACGACCATCTTCCCAGACCTGGGAGCGCCCGAGGAACGCCTCCTCCCTCTCCCTCGCCTTTCTTCCCAGCCAGGGCGGTGAGCTCGCAGCTGCCCCTTCCACACCTGGTCCGCACCTGCACATGCAGGAAGCCGCAAGGAAAGTCACCCCAGAGAAAACAGAAGCAAGTGCTCAATAAAAAGTGCCCGTCCCCTGCCCCGCGCCAATCACCTTGCTCCTAAACCTAACAGGGGCTCAGCGTGTGCCCGGGCATAAGCCAGCTTGTCTCTCGTCTCATGGCTTTAAAAACCTAGATGAATAAAACCATAATGACCTAAATTAGGAGTCAAGAATGTAGCCCTGGGCAAACTGTTTCTCCTGTGAGCTGTTCAACACACCCTGGGTTATAGCCTACGAATTGTATTATGTTTGAACGTCAGAGGCTCTATAATTCTGCTACGGTTTTTTAGTGATTTATCCGCCTATAGAATATGATTTTTTGCTTAAATTTTCAATAAGTTTGCAAACAGTGCTCAGTGCGAATCTCACAATAACACTTTGTGGTATATTTTGTTGTCCTTAGGGACATTATGAAACCACATTATTGTTTATCTACTTTATATAGTCCTCATAGGGAATGAGTGAAGGAACTCTCTAGAATTTTGCTTTGCATTCTGGGAGAGACAGGAGAGGCCAAGTTCAAAGCCTTTCTCTGCCCTGTGGATTGCCCGTCACAGCCTGCATGCTGGGTTGATCTTGAGTCCGAGGCTCTAAGGCAGCTGGTCCGAGGGAAGCTCTCTGCCTCCCCCTGCTGGTCAGAAAATCTGTTGCGAAGGGTCCCCTCCCTCCTCGCCCCTCCCTCCTCGCCCCTCCCTCCTCGCCAAAGCTGATGCTCCACCTGGCAGGAGCTGCCCATGCGCCTGTCTTTCGCATTTGTCCCTTAGGAACTATTCCCTTAGGAGAATAATTCGTATTGTTTTTGAAATATTCCTGTAAATTCAAAATGGTTTTAAAAATAAACTAAAGTAAAATAAGAAGAAATAGTATGAACAAAAGGAAAATGGAAGCGCCACGTGACGGGAAGGAAGACCACTTTCCTCAGAGCGTCACGGGGAAGGGGGCACAGGAATTGCAGTGAAGCTGGAAAGGTCAGAAGAAGGGTCGGGCTGTTTACATCACTCGTATTTCTTCTGGGTGAGAAGGAATACTTGTCAGTGGTATGTGCACGTGAACCTGTAAGGCACGTGCGTCACCAGCACACTGAACCCTGCATGCAGTTATCAGTGACCCACTTAGGAGGATTTGGCAGCAGCGCGTCCTTTATCCTGAAATACTTTGGTGGGCAGTTTTCAACTCAGAAGCCTTCCTTTATATTGCTCAATTTCTTTTCATTTTTGACAATTTCATACATGTATGTGATGAATGTTTTTCATTTTCACCTCATTACCATGACTCACCCCCTCCTTCTGCGCAGATCTTCCCAAGTCCCTCCTGTTTCCGTGTCTGTGTGTTTGTGGCAGAGTGGGTTGGACTGAGGTTGGCTGCGTGAGATGTGTGAGACACTCATCCTGCGAGGACAACTTGCCAGTGGCCGCAGCGCTGGAGAAAGCGGTTCTTTCCCCAGCCAGTGTTCCTATGGAGGGCGAGGGGGAGAAGCTCTCGAGCTGCCATCCATGATGAAATGTGGGCAGGTGCGGGTCAGCCAGCTCAGCGAGCGCAGGACTGCCGCAGCCACTCCGCCCTCTGCAGTGTTCTCTCCACTCCTCGTCCTGCGCGCGGGAGGGATGACGTACATGCCCCATTCGGGGCCCAGTGCTCACGGTCACTCGTCCTTAGCACTTTGTCCACTCGTGAGTCTGTAGTGACCACTGGCAACTAGAGAAGCTCAGGGACATGGCACCAAACTGCCTTCAAAATGCTTATTGTTTTAAGTGTGGATTGGTGTCATCGTTTTTGTTGCCTCAGAAACTTATCTCAATGTTTATACTCCTTTTGTTGGTCTCAGAAAGTTATCTGAAATGGGCAGAGAAAACTGTTCCCTCTACTGCAGATGGACAAAGCACCTCTGTTCAGCTAAGAAGTAATTACATAAATCCATGGATTCCCGTGGAGATTTGAGCAGATCATACGTGACAGCTATATTTGGATTTTTCACTACAAAAATGTTCCATAGGCAAAATTTGAAGTGACCAGTGCATGGAGACACAGCGTGAGCTCAGAGTGACCAGTGCACGGGGACAAGGTGTGAGCTCAGAGTGACCAGTGCACAGAGGACACAGTGTGAGCTCACAGTGACCAGTGCATGGAGACACAGAGTGAGATCAGAGTGACCATTGCATGGGGACACGGTGTGAGCTCAGAGTGACCAGTGCTGGGGACACAGTGTGAGCTCACAGTGACCAGTGCATGGGGACACAGAATGACCCCAGAGAGACTGGTGCTCAAGGATACAGTAAGGGAAGGATCATTTCTTCTGCTGCCTGACAGACAAGAGTTCAAAATGTTATTGAGGAGGACAGAATAAGCTTGGAATTTGATGCTGTCATCTCTAAAATGTATGGGGGCTGGGATTTCACTCCCAGGGCAGTGGATTATGAAACCTTGTCTTGGTAAGAGAGCGAAGATCCTGAATTCCATGGAAAGAAGTCTGGACGTTACTCTAGGGTCTTTCGTGCAGTGAGGAGAGGCACCTTCATCAGGTCTGTGTTTAGAAAGCCGCTGGGGGATAGTAGGAACACAGGACAGGCCAGATGCCAGGCATGGAACCTCCCGTTTGGCCAGGAAGAGAACGGAGATGCAAACACTCCTCAGGAGTTGCGGAGTGGGAGGGAAACGTGCACATTCTCAGGTTTCTTGTTGGCACTTGGCTGCAGACAAAGACCAGGCAGTGACTGGTGCAAGCAGGAAGTGGCATCTGCTCAGAGAGAAGTTCCAGGGAGGAGACGGGGTGGCAAAAAGCAAGGGTTAGGCATCCTGCGAGCCCACCATAGGCCTGGAGGTTCGACGGACCTCCACAATCTGCAGGACAAGAAGTGGTGCCCTGTTCCTGGGTCACTCGGTGAAGGCCTCTCGGGGGCATCCGGGCACCGACTGGCTCCAGAGCACAGGCCACAGCCTTCTGCCAGGTCAGCAGTGTGCGCCCAGGCTGCATGTGGGTGGCTCACCATCTCCCAGGCACTGGCCTCAGCTGACGCAGAGTGGGAAACGGAGATGAGTGGAACAGGTGGATTTAGAAATAAGAAGAAAATTGGTGAGGCTCCCAAGCAAGCTGTCCCAAGGTGGGACGGACAGTCCTGGGCATGTGTAGGCTGAAGACTCGGGTCTCTGCATTTTCATGAGAATCACGAGGAGAACCCAAGACAGAACCATCACGTACTGAGCACATGAAGACTCACTGGTGGATGTGTTCTGGAATGTGCTGTGGTACCTACTTCCAAGATGTTAAAAATTACCTTTTCAAAAGTTGCTTTACTTTTACTTAGATGTTGTTGCGGTTACTCTTAACTATTGCTGTGAGAGAACACCCAAAGTCGATCAACTTGAGGAAGAAAGGGAGGTTTATTCAGCTTACGGTTCCAGAGGGAAGGTACAGTCTCTCAAAGCAGAGGCGGCATGGCTGGATGGCCAAAGCTGGAGGAGGCTAAGTCACTGCAGACATCTTGGAGGCTGAGAGCTGCAGACTGCTTGCTGCGAAGGCAGACTTCTCCTGGAGGTAGGGTGGGACTCATCCACCTCAAGGCCCACCCCTTGTGACTGCCTTCCTCCAGCAAGGCTCCACCTCTCAAGGTGCCATGACCTTGCCAGACACATGAGACTGTGGGGGACACATTTCAAGCCATGACAGATGTCAATGCTCAAAAGCGTGATGATGCTCAGCACACTTCTAGAAGTGTCTTGCCTGATAGAATGTGGTTCTAGAAAGCTATTCTATAGTATCCTGTCAGGGGTCCTGACCTACCAAATGCTTTCAGTTAGGCAGTTTTAGAGCTGCCATGCTGGGAAGGTTTCTCAGAATCCATGTCTGTGAGTTCCGTTCTTTCTTTTCTCTAATAAATTCTGCCTTAATCCTCCACGCATAATCTGGTTTCAATTTTGACTCCCAAACACCAGAATCTGGAGACATAACCCCCTACCCTGCAACCTCAGCACCAACAAGACAAACTATAGTGAGAAAGTTGAGTTGGGAACTGCTGGGCCGTGGGATAATCCATCTGCTGCTGAATGCACAAATGACGGGCCAGAATCACTACCCCGTGCAGGTACTGAGTACTCGCAGAGACATCACTACCCCGGGCAGGTACTGAGTACTCACAAAGAAAGCTACTCCAGCCATTAGCAGTGGGGAGATCAACTGAGGGTCAGGCGCACAGGAACGCCTGCCTCCATGTCAGCCCCCCCGTGGGGATGTGGGCTCCTGAGGGGGCTCTGCTGGGCCCTGCCTTGTGGGGACGTGGGTCGTGAGAGGGCTCTGCTGGGCCCTGCATTGTGGGGACGCGGGTCGTGAGAGGGCCCTGCTGGACCCTGTCTCGTGGGGATGTGGGCTTGTGAAGGGCCCCTGCTGGACCCAGAACCCACATGCCCATCGCCACGTGTAGCCGACCTGAAGAAACCTCAAGGTGACAGAATTGTCTCGCTGAGTGTTTTCATGTTGCCGTTTGATCCCCTAGGGCAGACTGGAAATCCTCACATCTGCAGCGTCGTGGAAGCGAGCCGGCTCTTGGTGGATGACGCCGTCTACCGCACCATGAGACGGTAGGTGACCATGTGTACTGCTGCCCTCAAAGCTGGCTCAAGAGCCCTGACTGTACCTCAGGTGCTGGAGCTCGTGAGGTGCTTGATCGCCAGCTCCTCGTTCAGGGACCAGAGCAGCCGCCCTCAGCTCGACCGCAGCCAGGTGCCTGTGTAGAGCTGACACCGGGTTGGCCGCAGACCTAGGGCAGATCAGGAAGAGAGGGGTGTTCGCAGCCTCGGGCTCCGCATCTGGCCGTGTAATGTCCCTAACCTACCTCGTGCAGCAGAACAAGCCCTCAGTCTGGTCGCCCCTCTGTCCAGAAGTGATCCGCAGACACTGCACACTTGAATATGTGAAGGGCGCCAGTGCTGGGTAGCACGGTGTAAGAGAGATGCTCAGAAAGTGAGAATAACGATACTAATGTTTGCTCTAAAGCCTATCACTTTGTTAGCTGCTGACTAAAAGCCACATCACATCATATTTCAAAGTGAAAATTCCTAAGACAGTTGCTGATCGTGCTAGATTTCCATTCTTCCGGCCAGTGTGGAGGACTCTACTTCAATACTTCAGAGGCGTATGGACCTGTTCTGTAGACTAGGGCCTTGACCCTGATGATTAGCCAAGAGGCCTTGGACGGAGTGGACAGCCTGCAGAGAAGACAGCGCCAGTGGCCTCTGTCACGAAGGAGAGGGAGGAAGTAGAGAAAGGAAGGGGAGACATTAGGGCCAGCTTCCGACTTCTGCCTGGCCTCAGGCACTCACACCCGTGGTGTTTGTTTGGGGGATCCTGGTCCCCACTCCCTTGGAGACCCTCTGCCTTGCACTGGCTACTTACCGTTACCTCCCAGCAGCAAGGGCCTGCAGACCCGGGCCGTGAGCGGGCGTCACGCTTCCCTGCGGAGCATGAGCTCAGATGGGCCATGAAGCCCACGCTGAAGATGGACAGCCTGCGCTTTGGTCCCCCGGAGGAGCGGCTCTGTCCTGCCTGTCCAGGGCTCTTGCTCGCAAATGCCAATGAGCGGCTGAACTTTGAACCCCGGCTTGGGTCTCGTGACTGGCGCTGTTGGGGAGCAGGGAAGGTCTATGCTTTTGTAAGCAGACGGGCGCTGCCATCGGAGCAGGAGGGAGCCCCGAGGGACATCCGAGGCCTCTGAGTCTCAGTACGGAGTTGGGAAGGCACTGCCCCTGCCACTCACAGCCTCAGCACCTACTGTCTCCAGGGCCCACGACAAAGCCACAGTGCCCCACCCACCCCTGCTGAGGGGAACCGTGATTCCAACTGGGTTTGAGGCAGATACTGAGCATTTCCTACATCATGCACCACTGACCTGCTGGCCTATGTCCTGCCTCTACTGACCCGGCCATCCTGAGGGCAGAGTTTTCTGAGCTTCCTGTCTGCCCCCCCCCAGTGCCCAACCGTGGACCTGCAGTTACTCAGCAAATGGGTAGTTAGTTCACTGGTGTTGAACAAGCAGCAGAACAGATCATTATGTATTATTTTCCGGGCGCTCACACATGGGTGTGCACATGGGCGTGGAGGTCGGAGGTCACCTTCAGGGGTCATTCTTCAGACACTGTCCACCTTTTCTGAGTGACAGTCTGACTGGGACCTGGCACCTGCCAATTGGTCTAGAGTGACCTGTCTGCCTGACTCCACCCCCCTAATGCCCGGGTCACAGACTCCACCCCCCATGCTGGGGTCACTGACTCCACCCCCCAATGCTGGGTCCTGACTCCACCCCCCAATGCTGGGTCCTGACTCCACCCCCCATGCCAGGGTCACAGACTCCACCCCCCATGCTGGGGTCACTGACTCCACCCTGCAATACCGGGGTCACTATGCCAACCCCAATGCTGGGTCCTGACTCCACCCCCCATGCTGGGGTCACTGACTCCACCCCCCCAATGCCAGGGTCCTGACTCCACCCCCCATGCTGGGGTCACTGACTCCACCCCCCATGCTGGGTTATAGGTACCCAGCCCCACACCAGGATTGACGTTGGGACCTCCTGCTTGCATGGCCCATTTTATCAACTGAACTCTATTCCCAACCCCCCCATTCTGTATCTTGTGCCATAGGAACCTCAAGAAAAGGGAGGTCCTCTCTCCAGAGCAGCTTCTGTCGTTCTCCAAGCTTCCCGAACTCACCAGTAGAGCTGTTTCCCAAGCAGCGGAGATCATGGAAACTTCAATACAAGCCATGAAGCGTAAACAGTCACAGTTCCCCACAGGTAAGCACCCCACTCATCTTCCCCAGCTACGGGGGCTCCCCAGGGTGGGCTGACTTTGCTCAGGTATCGTTTACTATAAGATGTAGCATGTCACGGAGCTAAAGCAGCACATCTCTAAACAGCCTAAATGCATTTGCAGTTTATTCTGTTAGTCTGGGAAATGCTGTTTCTCTACTACTCTCTCCCCGGCCTCCTAGTGCTTAGGTTGCTTTTCTGACACACGACGAAGCAAAAAGTGAACCAGTTATGCACATCTGTCCAGAGAGTGTGCTCTCTTGACGACAGAAGGGAAAAGGCAGCTTTACCAGACGGGCTCAGTGCTGCTGCTGCAGCCGTCTGATGCAAGTCTGCTGCCACTGTGGCAATCACATGCTGCTGCGGCTGCGGGGGCCACATGCTGCGGCTGCGGGGGCCACATGCTGCAGCTGCGGGGACCACATGCTGCAGCTGCGGGGACCACATGCTGCGGCTGCGGGGACCACTGTGTTGAAACCACGCTGGAAACAGCACCGTGTCAGGCAGGCCCACGTCGCAATGCCTGGCCCTCTGTCTGTGTGCAGACGCCTTACCGGCAGACCTCCTGAGCACAATCGCCAACCTGTCCGGATGCCTGCCTTTCATGCTGCCGCCCAGATGTCCAGATACTTGCCTGGCGAACAAGTACCGGTCCATCACAGGGGCTTGCAACAACAGGTACTGCGTGCGGACGCGCCACACCTCATGGGCCTGACTTGTGCCTGGAAGCCATCGTGACAGTGGCTGTAGGCCAATCGTGAAGGGTTCCACGCCCCCACGTGAGCCCCATTGTACCCCACACTGACGTGACCACCACGCGCTGCCCCACGCCGCAGACACGGCGAACTTACCTGCTGCTTCCTGAACTCACAGAACATGCTCAGTGCCTCAAGCCAGATTCTAGGGTGCTGTCCTTGACTTCTCCAGTTCCCCCAACCTGTGTCCAGGGGGTGATCGGCTCCCCCCACCCATCTTAGCTGAGTGATGAATCCGGCCTTCCTAATGCAGCTCTTGCTACCTGTGTTCACGTTTCCTGTCGGGGGGACGCAGATGTCACTGTGCTTCCCGCCTCTCACCCTCCCTTGGCACCAGATCTCAGCTCAGGATTCCCGGGCGGGCGTCCCATCCACTGCAGCCCGACAGCGCCCTCTGCTGCCGATGCGCGTCACAACCATTCTGATGACTCTCCTCACCCGAGGCTGCGCATGCACAGGCTTGATTGCGCCTAAGCTCTGCTCTGTGCAGGCCTGGGTGGCGCTGGGTGAGATGGGAAGGTGGAATGTGTGTCCTTCTCCCCCTGCAGGGAGAAGGCTGCAGACTCAGAAACAAGCTTCTTCTGGTTCAGTGTCTGGCTGCCCGCAGGACCAGTCCTTCCTTGACTTTCTCCCAGTCTCACCAAGGCTCTGGCTCTTGGGTGGGTTCCGCCACATGTGCTGGGTGGTCTCAGGCTTGGGTGTCTCAGTCTCGATGTGGCCACACCCACACAAAGCCATGAGGAGGGGTTTTGAAGACCTGAGGGGTGCGTAGAGCGGTCCCAGGTCTGGAGTCGGTAACCAGATTCTAGCCCAGCTGGCCTCGTTGCCATGGTTCCACCGGATGCCTGTCTTCCGGGTTGTTTCTCAGGGCTGCGAGCGCGCTGCCTGCCGCGTGGCGCTGCCTCCCTCTCTTGCTGATGCTTTATCTATTGAACTCTGTGAACAGAGCATCGGCATTGACAAAGCCATTAGGAAATGGTAGTGGCAGTTGGCCTTTGGGGTTCAGAGGTCCCTGCTTTATCTCCATGCTACCTGGAATCTATGAGTAAGAGCAGAGGTGTTACCTCTTCTTTTTAAACATTCTTCAAGACAGTATCTGCACAGATGATAAGTCAGCTATCCAAAACCAAATGGAAAGGGCTCAGGGCAAAGGTCAGAGAGAATGAAGTGCCTTTCCAATGCTTGCAGAAGTTGAGCTCACTGTCAAGCAAGCTGCTTCCTGTGTGCCCTGTTCTCATAAGCTTAGCACTGTGGTAGGCTGTACCACGGGACGACCCACAGCCGTGGCTGTCTCAGGACTTAAACGTGCCAGCAGGGGCTGAATCAGATACTGGCAACACCAAGGGCCGTGACAAGCATGTGCTTCCCAACTGCAGAGGGGCCTGCATAGGTGGAGTCAGTTGGGTGGAATGCAGCAGCCCCCAGATAGATAGAGACCAAGCAGAAGACAGATCCCACAAAGCCCAGGTGGCTTCTGAGTGCTTCTCTCAGGAAAACCTCAGGAAGCAGTGCGCTAAGGCCAAAGCCTGCGGCCATCTGTGCTGCGGTCTGGAGGCAGCAGCTAGACAAACAAAACAAACCCTGAGGCCCTTTCACACACTGGAGCTCTTTCATCAGCCAGTGACTGGTGTGCCCAGACATCATTGTGCCAAGTAGGTCCAAGGGCACATTCAGGACAAAGGGTGATACCCCTCCAGGGCCAGTCTGCATGTCACGCTGCCCCCTCCAGAGTCAGGCTCTCCATGACATCACACTGCCCCTCCAAGGTCAGTCTCTATGACATCACCCTGTCCCCTCCAGAGTCAGGCTCTCCATGACATCACACTGCCCCTCCAAGGTCAGTCTCTATGACATCACCCTGTCCCCTCCAGAGTCAGGCTCTCCATGACGTCACACTGCCCCTCCAAGGTCAGTCTCTATGACATCACCCTGTCCCCTCCAGAGTCAGGCTCTGCATGACGTCACATTCCACCCTCCAGGAACAGGCTCTGGATTCCAGGTTGCACTCTCAGGAGCACACACTTGAACAGGAGTGCACACATCTGCACTCACCTGCACACACCTAACTCACCTGCACATACCTGCACTCATCTGCACTCACCTGCACTCACCTGCACACACCTGCACTCAAGTGCACACATCTGTACTCACCTGCACTCACCTGCACACACCTGCACTCACCTGCACACACCTAACTCACCTGCACTCACCTGCACACACCTAACTCACCTGCACACACCTGCATTCACCTGCACACACCTGCACTCACCTGCACACACCTGCACTCACCTGCACACACCTGCACACATCTACACTCACCTGCACACACCTGCACTCACCTGCACACACCTGCACACACCTGCACTCACCTGCACACACTTGCAGTCACTTGCACTCAACTGCACACACCTGCACTCAACTGCACTCAACTGCACACACCTGCACACACCTGAACACACCTGCATTCACCTGCACACACCTGCGCACACCTGCACTCACTTGCACTCAACTGCACACACCTGCACTCACCTGCACACACCTGTACTCACCTGCACTCAACTGCACACATCTGTACTCACCTGCACACACCTGCACACACCTGCACTCACCTGCACACACCTGCACTCACCTGCACACACCTCTACTCACCTGCACTCAACTGCATACACCTGTACTCACCTGCACACACCTGCACTCACCTGTACTCACCTGCACTCAACTGCACACATCTGCACACACCTGCACACACCTGCACTCACCTGCACACACCTGCACTCAACTGCACACATCTGCACACACCTGCACTCACCTGCACACACCTGCACACACCTGCACTCAACTGCACACACCTGCACACACCTGCATTCACCTGCACACACCTGCAGTCACCTGCAGTCACTTGCACTCAACTGCACACACCTGCACTCAACTGCACTCAACTGCACACACCTGCACACACCTGCCCACAACTGCACACACTGCACTCAACTGCACACACCTGTACTCACCTGCACTCAACTGCACACATCTGTACTCACCTGCACTCACCTGCACACACCTGCACTCACCTGCACACACCTGTACTCACCTGCACTCAACTGCACACACCTGTACTCACCTGCACACACCTGCACTCACCTGCACACACCTGTACTCACCTGCACTCAACTGCACACATCTGCACACACCTGCACACACCTGCACTCAACTGCACACATCTGCACACACCTGCACACACCTGCACTCACCTGCACACACCTGCACTCAACTGCACACATCTGCACACACCTCTACATACCTGCACATATCTGCACAAACCTCCATACACCTGCACACATCTGTATACATCTGCACTCAACTGCACACACCTGCACTCACCTGCACTCAACTGCACACACCTGCACTCAACTGCACACATCTGCACACACCTCTACATACTTGTACATATCTGCACACACCTCCATACACCTGCCCACAACTGCACACACTGCACTTAACTGCACACACCTGTATTCAACTGCACAGATCTGCACTCAACTGCACACACCTCTACACACCTGCACACACCTCTCCTCACCTACACACGCCAGCACACACAATGTGCTAGATAAGCCCTGTCCTTCTTAAAGAACCCACCTCCAGCATTCTTTTAAAGCAACAGAAAATGGAGTAGGAAATGGTTTTCCAGAGATTCCTTCCATCTTGGCCTGCTTCGAAACAAGGTCTGCAGATCAGCCTAGTGGTCAGTCTGGCTTCGGGCTGTCCACAAAGCAGTGACACTGCTGATGAGTAAACCTGGGTGGCCAGCTCTGTCCCAGTAAGGGAAAGCAGACTCCCAAGGCTCGGCAGAGCCCAAGAGGCCAGAGGCCCAGCTGGGGTCGGAGAGGACAGACCTCTACTCGCTGGTCACTTCTGGTTTCCAGGGGCTGCACCCACCGAGGCAGACAATGAACAGCACGTGCTGGCCCAGGCAAGGGCCTGCTTTCCCTCCTCTTCTCACAGATCAGAGTGACTGCGGAAGGCACCTCAGGACAGGACGGAACCTGTCACAGCTCCGGGCTGCCAGGCACAGGGCCCTGGAAATTGCAACGCTGAGATGCCAGCAACAGGCCCACCGGAGTGCGGCTGAACCAGGCACCCTCCCAGCCCTGTAGTGCAGGATCAAATGCTTGAGTCAAAGACTGAAGCCCTGCAGGAGGGGGGTCCTGGAGCTGAAGACTCACTTCTCCTGGAAAGCAGCAGTGACGGGCTGGATGGCAGCTGCCCTCACTGGGAGCAGGTGGACGGACGGGAGCAGGTGGACGGTTGCAGGTGGACGGGAGCAGGTGGACGGGAGCAGGTGGATGGCTGCAGGTGGACGGTTGCAGGTGGACGGGAGCAGGTGGACGGTTGCAGGTGGACGGGAGCAGGTGGATGGCTGCAGGTGGACGAGAGCAGGTGGACGGTTGCAGGTGGACGGCAGCAGGTGGACGGGAGCAGGTGGACGGGAGCAGGTGGACGGTTGCAGGTGGACGGGAGCAGGTGGACGGTTGCAGGTGGACGGGAGAAGGTGGACGGTGCAGGGGACGGTTGCAGGTGGACGGTTGCAGGTGGACGGGAGCAGGTGGACGGTTGCAGAGGGTGGACGGTTGCATGGTGGACGGTTGCAGGTGGACGGGAGCAGGTGGACGGTTGCAGGTGGACGGGAGCAGGTGGACGGTTGCAGGTGGACGGTTGCAGGTGGACGGGAGCAGGTGGACGGGAGCAGGTGGACGGTTGCAGGTGGACGGGAGCAGGTGGACGGTTGCAGGTGGACGGTTGCAGGTGGACGGTTGCAGGTGGACGGGAGCAGGTGGACGGTTGCAGGTGGACGGGAGCAGGTGGACGGTTGCAGGTGGACGGTTGCAGGTGGACGGGAGCAGGTGGACGGTTGCAGGTGGACGGTTGCAGGTGGACGGTTGCAGGTGGACGGGAGCAGGTGGACGGTTGAAGGTGGACGGGAGCAGGTGGACGGTTGCAGGTGGACGGTTGCAGGTGGACGGTTGCAGGTGGACGGTTGCAGGTGGACGGTCGCAGGTGGACGGGAGCAGGTGGATGGCTGCAGGTGGACGGTTGCAGGTGGACGGTTGCAGGTGGACGGCTGCAGGTGGACGGTTGCAGGTGGACGGCTGCAGGTGGACGGTTGCAGGTGGACGGCTGCAGGTGGACGGGAGCAGGTGGACGGCTGCAGGTGGACGGGAGCAGGTGGACGGCTGCAGGTGGACGGGAGCAGGTGGACGGCTGCAGGTGGACGGGAGCAGGTGGACGGCTGCAGGTGGACGGCAGCAGGTGGACGGTTGCAGGTGGACGGGAGCAGGTGGACGGTTGCAGGTGGACGGGAGCAGGTGGACGGGAGCAGGTGGATGGCTGCAGGTGGACGGTTGCAGGTGGACAGTTGCAGGTGGACGGTTGCAGGTGGACGGTTGCAGGTGGACGGGAGCAGGTGGACGGGAGCAGGTGGACGGTTGCAGGTGGATGGCTGCAGGTGGACGGCTGCAGGTGGACGGGAGCAGGTGGATGGCTGCAGGTGGACGGCTGCAGGTGGACGGTTGCAGGTGGACGGTTGCAGGTGGACGGGAGCAGGTGGATGGCTGCAGGTGGACGGGAGCAGGTGGATGGCTGCAGGTGGACGGTTGCAGGTGGACAGTTGTAAGTGGACAGGAGCAGGTGGACGGTTGCAGGTGGACGGTTGCAGGTGGACGGTTGCAGTTGGACAGGAGCAGGTGGACGGTTGCAGTCGGACAGGAGCAGGTGGACGATTGCAGGTGGACAGTTGCAGGTGGACGGTTGCATGTGGACAGGAGCAGGTGGATGGCTGCAGGTGGACGGTTGCAGGTGGACAGTTGCAGGTGGACAGGAGCAGGTGGGCTGCCTAATGTCTGGAGCGCTGTTTCCTCCTGGAAGTGCCAGTGGCCTGGTAGAACGCTCACCAGGTGGGCCAGGGCAGCACTCTCCAGCTATTGTCCACTGTGGCAGGAAGTGCTGTGGGGGTGACCGCAGGCAGGCACAGCTGCCCCCGACTCAGCACACCTCCCAACCCTGCCCTGCCATGCCAGGACTCCTCCTCTAGGGAAGTGCTCCGATGTGAGCAAGCCCTGCCCTGCCTGCAGCCCCTGAGAGTGCCCGTGGCTATCTTCCTGCATCCAACCACGCTATGCTGCTCACCTGTGGCCCCAGACGCGAGCAGCAATGTCCCAAGGTGACTGGGTGTGCTCTCCATCTGCTGCGGGTGGCTGGTCCTCCTGTGCTGGAATCAGAGCCGACTCCAGCCTCGGGACAGCGTGCAGTAAACCCTGACCCCACCAGACTTCTCACTCCTCATTGGCCCACTGGGGGGGTCTAACAGACAGCCTAGCAGATGGGCTCACCAGCTACCTCCCACAGGGCCACTCGAAGAAGATGGACCTACCCTGCTGGGGCCTCATACCAGCTTCCTCTGAGGCATGATCCTGACGTTACCTTCCTCAGTGCATTTCCATCCATGGGAGCCAAGATACTCCTCAATAATTCTTAGGGAAAATGATCTGAAAGGAAGTTTCCACAGATGCAATAAGCTGTAAGAACTCACAAGTGCAACTTCTGAGACATATTTGCTCTGAGTCTGTCATTTGAGTAAGAGTTAAAGGCCTAAGGTCAACTCCGGATCTGCTTTTCAAACCTACCGTGTAACAGCCTAACTTCTCATCACAGTCATCTCCAAGTAGGAACATTCTGAAAGGCCTGGCTAGCAACAGCCCACAGTGCTTTGGGAGGGCTGGGAGACTTTCGTATGTTCACACGGACAGTAAGTAGTTTCCCACGATCACGTATCCACAGTCAACTGTGACCATCATCTACAAGCCCATGTCCGGAACATTCCAGAAGGAGGAAGCAGCTCTAGAAAAGTCAGGCACCTGCTCTGGCCATGCTGGCATCTTCTGGAAACAAGGCCTCGGATCGCGCCAGGTCGACGCAACTGCCAAGCTGCATTTGCTGCTCCACGTGCGCCCGTCCTGTGCAGCAGCCTCCTCTCGGCCCCACCCCCAGGCTGACCGCTGGGAGCGTCACGTGATGTCAAAGTGAATAGGAAAGCTGACGGGCTGCCCAGCCGCGCCTTCCTGAGGGGACTCGGGAACTCCTGTCACAGTGGGCAGACGACCCCGGATCCCACCCCAGCAACTTCACACTCCCTCTGAAGTGGGACATACAGGGCTCTGCTCCTGTTAGAATCTGGGGCGCTGAGAAGACCATAGTGCCCGATGCCTGTGTCCGAGGCAAATGGCAAGCTTCATGTCACGTGGTCCCAGGCGTCAACTTCATGACTACTTGCTGCCATCGACCCAGATCCAATAAAAGGAGAGTGCCATGTGGTCAGCTGATCTGCCAGGGTGGAGGGTCCCCTAGCACCAGCTGACTGGCAGCTGGGAGCATCCACAGCCCAGGGGCTCCGAGACAGCTGAGGACTCGTGGCCCCATCCAGCTGAGGATCTCCTGCATGCACCTCCTTCCTCCATGCACCTCCTTCCTCCATGCACCTCCTTCCTCCATGCACCTCCTTCCTCCATGCACCTCCTTCCTCCATGCACCTCCTTCCTCCATGCACCTCCTTCCTCCATGCACCTCCTTCCTCCGTGCACCTCCTTCCTCCGTGCACCTCCTTCCTCCGTGCACCTCCTTCCTCCATGCACCTTCTTCCTCCGTGCACCTCCTTCCTCCATGCACCTCCTTCCTCCATGCACCTTCTTCCTCCATGCACCCCCTTCCTCCATGCACCTCCCTCTGCATGCACCTCCCTCCTGCATGCACCTCCTTCCTGCATCCACCTCCCTCCTGCATGCACCTCCCTCCTGCATCCACCTCCATCCTGCATGCACCTCCCTCCTGCATGCACCTCTCTCCTGCATCCACTTCCCTCCTCCATGCACCTCCCTCCTGCATGCACCTCCCCTCCTGCATCCACCTCCCTCCTGCATCCACCTCTCTTGCATCCACCTCCCTCCTGCATGCACCTCCCTCCCGCATGCACCTCTCTCCCGCATGCACTTCCCTCCTGCATGCACCCCCTTCCTCCATGCACCTCCCTCTGCATGCACCTCCCTCCTGCATGCACCTCCCTCCTGCATGCACCTCCTTCCTGCATGCACTGTCTCCTGCATCCACCTCTCTCCTGCATGCACCTCCCTCTGCATCCACCTCCCTCCTGCATGCACCTCCCTCTGCATCCACCTCCCTCCTGCATGCACCTCCCTCTGCATGCACCTCCCTCCTGCATGCACCTCCTTCCTGCATCCACCTCCCTCCTGCATGCATCTCCCTCCTGCATCCACCTCCCTCTTGCATGCACTGTCTCCTGTATCCACCTCCCTCCTGCATGCACTGTCTCCTGCATCCACCTCCCTCCTGCATGCACTGTCTCCTGCATCCACCTCCCTCCTGCTTGCACCTCCCTCTGCATGCACCTCCCTCCTGCATGCACCTCCTTCCTGCATCCACCTCCCTCCTGCATGCATCTCCCTCCTGCATCCACCTCCCTCTTGCATGCACTGTCTCCTGTATCCACCTCCCTCCTGCATGCACTGTCTCCTGCATGCACCTCCCTCCTGCATGCACCTCCCTCCTGCATCCACCTCCCTCCTGCATGCACTGTCTCCTGCATCCACCTCCCTCCTGCATGCACCTCCCTCCTGCATGCACCTCCCTCCCGCATGCACCTCCCTCCTGCATGCACCTCCCTCCCGCATGCACCTCCCTCCTGCATGCACTGTCTCCTGTATCCACCTCCCTCCTGCATGCACTGTCCCCTGCATCCACCTTCCTCCTGCATGCACTGTCTCCTGCATGCACCTCCCTCCTGCATGCACTGTCTCCTGCATGCACCTCCCTCCTGCATGCACTGTCTCCTGCATCCACCTTCCTCCTGCATGCACTGTCTCCTGCATCCACCTCCCTCCTGCATGCACCTCCCTCCCGCATGCACCTCCCTCCTCCACATCGCACCTTTTCATGCACCTCCCTCCCCATGCCTTCTTCCTGCCCCCTTTGCAAGGCTCTGTGCCCACCAGCAGATGCTCCGGGGGTGATTATTCTTCCCACTTAGACTTTACTGATAAATGCCGATGGCACTTGGACACTGCCACCAAACAACTTCCCTGTTTTATTTTTTGTCTTCAAACTGATATTTCTACTATTTTTCCTCTGCACTATTTTCCCAATGTAGGCTCATTCCTGAAAGCCCTTTACCTTCCTGAGCTCTGCAGATATTCTGTTTACATGTTGTGTAAATGTTTATACATCATAGAATTGCATGTTTGACTGTCACGCCATGCATTTTATACCTCACGGTCCATAAAGTCCAAGCTCATAACTGGAGAACTTGCAATGAGCACAAGGGGCAGGTGCTCCACTGTCTTTACGATGGGTCTGTTGTTGCTTGTCTGTGAGACAGTTGCTTCAATCATAGCAAATTAAGTTACTGATCATTATTAAGCACAGAGCTTCCCTTACAGTGAGTTTTGGATGCCTCATTTGTCATTGGGGGGTCATCCCCTATGACAGTGGGCACACTTCCCAGTCATCCCAGAAGTCACCAGCAACTGATGGCTCTTTTTCCAGTGCTACCATTCCCCATCTTGGATCCTCGATCCTGTTTCCCACCACCGCGACCCCATGTTTGCTCTTTGGGGAACCCAGGCATGTAAGCTTGTAGTGGGAACAGAAGTGTATCGTGGACATTGAGTCTGAAGCTCAGAATTCCTTCTGAGACACAGAGCACACACACGTGTGCAGTGGGATAGCTCAGCTGGTAAAGCGCTCACCTCGCACGCAGTCCTGAGCTCAATCACTGGTGCTGTATGAACGGGCACAGTGACGCAGACCTGTAGCTCTAGCACTGGGGAAGTCGAGAGGCCTCCCAGCAGTGTCAAAGCCAGCCTAGGAGACATGAGACCCTTGAAAACAAGACAAAACAAACCCAAAACTTCAGTGATTTATCAGCAGACAGCACAATCAGGTGGTCCTTTGATTTGAACAGACCTGGAGAGTACCTGCTCCCCAGGGGAATCGGCCAGCAGCACCTTGCACGTCCTTGGTTTCTGGACAAGGTTCCAAAACACATCAGGCAATGCTCAGCTGCACCTCGTCCCTCCAACCCAATGCTGTCCCTGACCCACTGGAAGCCGTTTGTGCAAGCAAAGCATGACCACACGTGCCTGTACCTCACTCACACTGCAAATGTATTTGCTGAGATAGACTTTAACCAACAGAACAAAACTGAAGATCAATTTAAGTGTAAAGAAAAAAACCTTTCGTTTCATTGGTATTCCTTGTCAACTCAAGGCCTGCTTTTATTTTAATTCAAGTAAATGTATTAATATGTGTTCCCTTGACAATCCTCTCACTTCTGAATTTAGAACATTTCAATAAACTCCAAATAGTCACGTAAGATGGAAGAGAGAATTCCCTGGCTGGGCTTGTGGCATCTTATTGAAGATGCTTGCATATGACAGTATTTCCTACCACCCCTGTCTTGAGTACCCCAAGTTCCTGCGGGGAAGGGTCCCAAGGCGTATTCTGGAGGCAGGCAGATCCTCCTTTGAAGAGAAGCCTTCCTGGGGCCAGCTGCCTGCCGGCAGCTCACCTCGAGGAGGGATTCGGTCTCAGGAAGCCAGTGCGTGGACTCAGTCCTGAGAGTCGATCCTCTCCAGGTAGCACAGCACCGTCCCTCGGAGTGGCTCATGGGCCTGGCTGGAGACTCCGTTAGGCAGGACCGCGGGGATGCCAAGCTCATCGTCTTGAGTGAGGTGTGCCGATCGCTCATTGCTCTCCCCTGCTGTCTCCCCAGGGACCACCCCAGATGGGGCGCCTCCAACACAGCACTGGCAAGATGGCTGCCTCCTGCCTACGAGGACGGCTTCAGTCAGCCTAGAGGCTGGAACCCCGACTTCTTATACCATGGCTTCCCACTGCCCCCGGTAGGTGCTCACTGGAACCCCGCCTCCACGGGACACAGGCCCTCCAGAGTGCTGACGTACCCCACAGCCTCAGAGAAAGCCAATCCTTGCTTAACATCCCTGGGAGCTGCGATCCTTCCTGGCCGGCATCCTGAGTGCAGCGGCAGCAGCTCACGCAGCTGGTGAGCGAACGGTGTAGACCTCACTCAGTTCACCTTGCCTGGCGTCTCTTCTCTTGGCCACAGCTTTAATATGTTCATTGGGTGGAAAAGGAAGTGCATCAAAGGATATGTCCATTACGATTCACTCAGACACGTTCATATATGTACACGCCATAAGGATCTATCCATTACGATCCACTCAGACACGTTCATATATGTACACGCCATAAGGATCTATCCATTACGATCCACTCAGACACATTCATATATGTACATGCGATGGCCACAGCTTTACTCCCAAACGTAAACCTATTTGATAAACACACCATACCCATCCAACTTCCTGATCCCTTGGTCCAATGTAGACCATCAGATCCATTGATCAGTTGGTCTAAGCAGGGTCTGTGTTGACCCTGACTTACCTAATGCCAGTGATACCCAGCCTTTTTTATGCAGCATTCCATGATGGAATTCTTGGGGTGCATGCTATCAGGAACTGGGGTTGGCAAGAGCAGCAGGACCAGAGGTGGAAGCTGACTCACTGCAGACCAACAGCTTCGCCATCACAAAACCTGCCCATGAGACCAGCAGTTTTGCTAGCTGGCTCTTGCAGCCACAGGACTGAGAAGTCCCAGCTGATGAGGGCCAGTGGGTGGAGCTTGGTGCTTGTGTCCCCCCTTAACTTCCCACCAGCCATTTGCCCTCCTGTCCTCAAGTAGATTATCTGTGAGCAGGGTTCTCTTATCTGTCTTGGGCTTGACAATGGACATTCCAATCTTGAAGATGCCTGAACTCTATTATGATACTCTGTGTGATATTTAAACCTGAGTCTGAGATATAATTACTGAGGAAAATCACAACTCAAGTATGTTTAAATGTAGGTTGTGGGTTTTTTTTTTCCTACTCTTCAGTTAACAGGTTAATCTCTTTTTAGTGACTTAAGATAATGCATGAGCCTTCAGTTTTGAGGGTCAAAGTCCAAGGTGTGTTTTCCTGGAAGGAAGTCAAAGTGCCATAGGACTTGAATTCTTTGGATGCTCTCAGGAAAGAGTCTATCCCCTTTGTCATTTCCAACTTCATATGTGTGGGTAGGATGTGGAGGTTCAATCCTAGGATCTGCACATGCCAAGTGAGTGCTCTGCTAGGTCTATGCATGCACATGCCAGGAGAGTGCTATGCTAGGTCCATGCATGCACACGCCAGGAGAGTGCTATACTAGGTCCATGCATGCACACGCCAGGAGAGTGCTATACTAGGTCCATGCATGCACACGCCAGGTGAGTGCTATACTAGGCCTATGCATGCACACACCAGGAGAGTGCTATACTAGGTCCATGCATGCACATGCCAGGTGAGTGCTATACTAGGTCCATGCATGCACACGCCAGGAGAGTGCTATACTAGGGCCATGCATGCACACGCCAGGTGAGTGCTATACTAGGTCCATGCATGCACACGCCAGGTGAGTGCTATACTAGGTCCATGCATGCACACGCCAGGTGAGTGCTCTACTAGGTCCATGCATGCACACGCCAGGTGAGTGCTCTACTAGGTCCATGCATGCACACGCCAGGAGAGTGCTCTACTAGGTCCATGCATGCACACGCCAGGAGAGTGCTCTACTAGGTCCATGCATGCACACGCCAGGAGAGTGCTATACTAGGTCCATGCATGCACACGCCAGGAGAATGCTCTACTAGGTCCATGCATGCACACACTAGGTGAGTGCTATACTAGGTCCATGCATGCACATGCCAGGTGAGTGCTATACTAGGTCCATGCATGCACACGCCAGGAGAGTGCTATACTAGGTCCATGCATGCACATGCCAGGTGATTGCTATACTAGGGCCATGCATGCACACGCCAGGAGAGTGCTATACTAGGTCCATGCATGCACATGCCAGGAGAGTGCTATACTAGGTCCATGCATGCACACGCCAGGAGAGTGCTATACTAGGTCCATGCATGCACACGCCAGGAGAGTGCTATACTAGGTCCATGCATGCACACGCCAGGAGAGTGCTATACTAGGTCCATGCATGCACATGCCAGGTGAGTGATAGGGCCAAGCGCATGCCAGGAGGATGCTCTCTAGGGCCTTGAACACACTAGGTTTGTGCTGTACCCATATCTCATCTTTCCTGGCCTGTAAGCTACCCACACCCCTAGTGTACAGTCTCTTCCCTCAAAGTCAGCAATGCTGCATCCCTCTATATCTCCTGTACAAAGTTGCCTCTGCCTAATCAGGATAACTCTCAGAGTTTGAAGGTCCATGTGACCAAATGGACCTCACCTGCTGACTGAGGACCATCTCTGAACACAAGGTCCATGAACAGCCACGCTGCAGATCCTGGATTCTGAAATAGACATACCTAGGAGGGGTATTCCATAGCTATCATGGGGATGATACAGAATCGCAGGGCAGGGGCGGAACCGCAGGGCGGGGGCAGAATCGCAGGGCGGGGGCAGAATCGCAGGGCAGGGGCAGAATCGCAGGGCAGAGGAAGAGAAGGACTCAACAAGGAAGTAGCTGGTCAGCCAGAAGCACCATTAGGCTCAGCGCCTGGTCAGAGCCTGGTCAGGGCTTGTCAGGTCTGGTAGTGCCTGGTCAGAGCTGGTCAGGGCTGGTCAGAGCCTGGTCAGGGCTGGTCAGGTCTGGTAGTGCCTGGTCAGGGCCTAGTCAGAGCTGGTCAGAGCCTGGTCAGAGCTGGTCAGGGCTGGTCAGGGTCTGGTCAGGGTTGGGCCGCGGCTACCACATGAGTGGGTAGAAAGCCAGCCGCCTGGAAGCCGATCGCCTCCTATCCTCTCAGACTTCCTGCGTGCTTGCTGAGACTCTGAGAAGTGAACCAGCAGACCTTCAGGTCGCCTCCAGCCAGGGAAAGGAATGGAAGCCCATGTGCCTGCCTCCAGCCCAGCTCTCCCCACCACATCCTCAGGAACAGATCTCCCTGACCCCCCAGAGCCGTGAACGACCTCCATTGGGCTGTCAGACCCCAAGGCCTCCTTCCTGGCCACCGTGCAATGTCGCCTGGTCGTGACCCACTGGCCTCTCCCCCTAGGTCCGGGAAGTGACGAGACACATCATTCGGGTTTCAAATGAGGCAGTGACAGAGGACGACCAGTACTCTGATCTCCTGACCGTGTGGGGACAGTACATTGACCACGACATCGCCCTCACGCCGCAGAGCACCAGCACGACAGCCTTCGGGGGAGGAGCCGACTGCCAGCTGACCTGCGAGAACCAAAACCCCTGCTTCCCCATACAGGTAACCCCCGGAGCACAGCTTTACAACAACTCCGACAGATCCTTAGGAAATCAAGCCCAAGAGTGAACATGAAGGCAAAGTCTCCCTCCCAGCCCAGCCCCTGCCCCTGGATCGCTGCATTTGCCCCTTGGAGCATTCCACACCCCGCATGTCATCACGGACCCCTGTGTGCAGAAGCTTCTAGACTCAGCAGGTCCAGTGCATGTGCCCTCACCCTGGATGGTCACTCAGCCATCATTTTTATTTATTAGCTCGACCTTCCATCTCCTTCCTTTGAACTCTGCACCCCCATACACCTTCCTCAACCAGATGACCCAATTCAAATTTTTGATTTTACAGTGTTGGGCAGAGGTAATCATTAAAGAGATGCAGCGGTAAGTTGTGGGAGGCAACAAAAGGATTTGCTGTGCAGCTGTGGTTAAAATGTGTTGCACAGTCCACGTCGCCTGGGTGCTCGCGCCACTACAGAGACAAGCCTCTGTTTCTTGCGACCAGCGTCAGCATGCTGTCTTTCTATGTCTGCGTACTTTCTACTACGCGTACTTTCTGCGTCTTGGATTTCATCTCAGTAAAGGCACAATGTAGAAGTTCTGCCCCATGGAGTTCCACACCCACAGCTCTCGGCCGGCCGTGTGGCCTCTCTGATTAGAGGCTGTGGGAGGCCTCAGGCTTTCCGTCATATGCAGGACACAGCTGAGAGGCCCGAACAGACGTTACTGGGCTGGCTGATGCTTCTGTGTTGATTTCTAAACTTTGGAGACACTTCAGACAGACAACAAACACCCTGCCCCCACACACAGCAATAGACACATTGATTCTTTTCTTATTTCTCCTCCAGTGTGGGCTGACAACATGACATCTCAGGTTATCATCTATTTTCTTGTTCTAAATGTTATTGAGCTTTGCCATTCCTGTGTGTTTGGGTAATTCACATTGTTCTGTGAACTATTTATTCACATTCTTTGCCTATTTCTATATCTAGTATTTCTGCAGTTTTGTCATTTCATGTTGATTTAAATTGCTCTTTGTACACTATAGTGGCCTTTCTTTCTTTCCTCTCTCTCTCTCTCTCTCTAACTACTTTTCTCCTTTTCTGTCAATAAGCAGCTCTCACCATAAACCAGTTCAGAGCCAACCCTGTTTACATGCTTCCAGCTTCTGAATTCAATCTTTGTTCAACGGTTCTTGCTCCAAGTTGCAAACATAAGCTGCTCAAAATACTGCAGGTTGGAATTTCCCTCTTCGTGTATCCAGCTCTAATGCTAAATGAAAAACTTTGTTTTACTGTTGAAGATAATTATTTTCTGCTGGCTCATCAGCAATGTTATTTCACTCTGTTATATTTTACTTTTAAAAATATGTGTGCATGTGCATATGAATGTGTGTATATGAGTGTATGTATGAGAGTGTATGTGCACACGTGTTTGCGTATAAGTGTGTGCATGTATATTATGTGTGTACACATGTGCGTGTGTGTACATATGTGCATGCAAGTATACATGTGCATGTGTGTAAATGTGTGCATATGTATATAGCTGTGTATGCACACATGTATACGAGTATATGTGGTGTGCATGTATGAATGTGTGCATGTATGAATGTGTGCATGTATGAATGTGTGCATGTATGAATGTGTGCATGCACTCATTGCATGACTGTGTACATATGCATGTGTGTGTGCACATGTGTA
Organism: Typhlomys cinereus; assembly: GCA_023101885.1. Taxonomy (NCBI): domain Eukaryota; kingdom Metazoa; phylum Chordata; class Mammalia; order Rodentia; family Platacanthomyidae; genus Typhlomys; species Typhlomys cinereus. The sequence goes on along the minus strand of JALPQD010000071.1, from coordinate 2,582 downwards.
TGAGTGTGTACGCGTGCGTGTATGAGTGTGTACGTGCTGTGTGTGCTGACTCTGCTGTCTCCCTCCCATCTCAGTGCAGGAGTGCCAGGATTACAGACTCCTCGCCCCACACACAGCTTTTATGTGGGTTATGGGGTGAAGGCCAGTGAGCTGCTTCTACAACAAGCACTTTCCTGGACATCATCCTGGTCCTACTTCACTTTCCGTAACCAGGACTCTTACGTCGCAGCTGAAGAACCCGTTGACATTAAACCTTCTCCTTTCTTTGAGATGAGATCTCTTATTACTTACTTTTGTGTCACTGTGACAAAACACCTGACAGAAAGAACTCAAAGGTAGCAAGGGTCATTCGGGCCAGGCCTTTTACGGGGATTTCAGCCATCGAGGTGGCAAAGCAGAGCTGAATGTCTCCGTCTGTGATGGTGGAGGGCAAGCTGGAGGGACAGGAACACAGGAGACAGGAATGAGATGCAGGGGTCACCCTCAGAGTCCTGCTTCTCCCAGCAGGTTCCACCTCCCACGTGATCCACGGCTGAGACCAAGCATTCGGAACAAGGGTCCTGTGCTGGACATTTTGGATTCCAACCCTAACACCTCCTGATTGGCCCAGTCTCGATCCCAGGCGTGCACCGCTGCGCCAATTTCCTCTCATTCGTTATCCTGGAAAACAATTCCGTCTCCAACACGGCGTGTTCTTGGCATGTATCGTCTTGACTACAGAATATGGGTCTTTGCTTGTGCTTGTGCTGCGAGGGGCATGCAGAGGTGTCGAGTCAATTCCCGGGCGTTGTTGAGTATGAAAGCGAGGCTGCGCCTGCCTCGTCTCAGGTCACCTTAGCAGCGTCGGATTCTCCAGTAGGAGCCTGAGGGGGTTGGTTGGCTGTAAGCCTCCTTGACCCCCAGGCCCTCAGAGGGGCTTCTGGTTACCACGCTGAACCTCTGGCGACTGTTTGCTGAGTTTTGCACTTTTTCATGTCATTGAGCTGCTCAATAATTTTCATGTGAATTATGAAATTAGACACAGTAGTCACAGTTACGGAATCATGCACGGAGGTCACATTATTTTATTCTCCCCCATCTCCCAACTTCGTTCTCTTCTAAGCCGGATTGTTTGTGCACTCGTGTTATTCTTTCTGAAGCTAGGGTAGACGTTTCCTTCCTTTCTACCATGTCTCCATACACACACGCACACATATATTTAACTTTTATATCTGCCAGTTTTCCTTTCTTGTCTAACTCTGGGTTTTCTTTGTTTTTGGGGTGACTCCCCGACTCTATGGTTGTTTCAGCAAAAGCCTCTCTAAAGCCAGACTTTCTCTAAGGCTCAGATTTGCCTTCACAGGGACATTTGAGTTTCTCATTCTATCTGGAATTCCCGTCGTGTTTGCATTACGTGCCTGTAGTTTTACTACTGCGTGAACTCTTTAAACTGCACTTCTGTTTTGGAAGCTGGGACTGCTCTATCCGAGGGCCACCTGGGTGACCAGAGGGCTCTGTGGTCTGAAGGGCTCACAGGCCCTTTGCGTGTTCTGCCTGCTGACTGACAGGAGTCCGACTGTTTCCTGTCTCCCTGGAGGCCTGCTCTGGCCTCCTGTCCACCTTGACAGTCCTCTTGGGTCCCACTGGGAACTCTGTAGTGTCCATCTGCCTGACTCTGTCCATCCTCATCACGACTCGGTCAGCTCTCTTCTCTCCAGAGACAGCACACTTCAAGGTAATCCTGGTCTTTCACCAGATGTGACCTAATGTAGCACATGTAGCCTAATCAGGTGCAGCTGTCTCCCACAACCAGCCTAGGGTCTCTGGTCCTTATTATTCCCCATGATACTTTCCGGTTGTCTGACGGTTATTTAGGGGAAAGCCCTTCTACTAGAGTGTGCCTAACCTGCGTCCTCTGACCGCAGGGCAGCACTTTTTCCTCTCTACCCGGGGCACACACTGCAAAACAGGGACCTGCCTGGCAGATGCTGGGCCCTGGCAGCAGCTCCTCGCAGGAAACAGTGCCGCGGACCATGTGCCGGTCACTTTGCATGTTGTCCATCCGCTCGTGACAAAATGGTTTATGGAATCAAGAGATGTTACTCTGGTGGATGATTGCTTGGTTACATTTCCTAGTCCAGCTCAGCAGGAGAGCTGGCATCAGCACCAGGGCCAAGGGAATATTCACACCCATATCCACAGGACCGGCAAACCTCACTTGCCAGACAGCGTGTCTGCCCAGTGCATCAGAAAATGCCAACTCTCTGAAGCAGCTCCCGCCATCCTAGCCCCTTGTCCAGGGAACGGTCCCACCCACCGCGGGCTGGGTCTTCCCCTCAATCTCCTGCAGGCCTGTCGAGGGCTCCACGCTCCTGGTTCTTTACAAACGTGCCAGAGCTGCAGCCTTCTTTGGCAAGTTGACGCCTGTATCCACAGAGCGCGTGGGTTCTCCGCAGCTGAGAGCGCCGGGTCGCTTCCAGGAGGCGCTTCCAGGGGAGGTGACCCGAAGCGCCCCGTGTCCGGCTGGGCAAGGGCCGAGGTGACATCCTGTCCTCCCTTTGCAGCTTCCCGCGAGCGCGTCCGCAGGAGCCGCGTGCCTCCCT